>JARFNZ010125697.1:0-11769 GCA_031763405.1 Balanus nubilus
ACCTTTGACGAGAAATTGGATCAACTCCGGGTAGAAACTCGTATCCTTCAAGTTTTGGAGGGTACTTTGAGCGATTTTTCCCCACCTCAGCCCCCCCCCCCCCCCAACTTGTTTGGATAAGCTACACCCCTGAACCTCGCCTACCTGTCTCTGCGAAGGATGAAGCGGTTTTCGCTGGAATATCGCTGGGTTCGAAGAGTGAGGTGTACAGAGATGGCAGTGGGGAGGATTTATGAGTCCAGACTTGGTGTTGGTGGTGACTCTCTATTCCGAGACGTGGCGTTTTTGTGTGGGAACACCCCACGGTATGCACTTAAGAGGGTGCGGTTCCTAGGGGTGTCACGCAAGGTGAGCTGTTTTACCGAGTACCTATTACTCTCGCTTATCTGACAATCTGTTGACTTTGTCTCAATGCTTACCGGACCAACTGAACCAACTGAAAGATGATAGATCAGCTTTTTTTTATGTCGAAACGCATACCCAGCCCCATCCAGTAACAGTCTGCTGCAATTGGGCTGTCGGGCGTCAAAAAGAAGGCACTAGGCTTTAGGGTTTTTGTGTTAAATCGATCATTTTCAGACGAGGCTGGTCCGTAACCTATCAGACAAAATTTAAAACTTACTGTTGGGCTAGATTACCTACTTGCAGCCTTGGCTTTAACGTTCTTTTCTACCATTTTTTGATATTCTGACGGTAAAGTGTTCCAAAATTGCGCGCGAACCAATGTCAAATTGACCAGTTCCGCTCGTTTCAAGTTCTAGTTTAAGTTCATCCTAGTTGTTTTCCAATGGCCGCCACCATCTCAATAAATAGGACATACCTATACTGAAACTCATACCAGGTCGACTAGGTTAGTACCTACGCCTAAAATTAATTTTGCTAAAAAATGTGATATATGGCAATACAATCATTGTTCCAGCATTACTCTTAGTTTATAAAACAAAATGTTTATAAGTAAAAATCCAGCGGTTTAAAACAATGGGTGTTTTTTCGTTACTGGTGCACCCGACGATATATTACCCTGCGTATACCCACCCCCATTACAACACAGTATAGTATACAGGACACCATCCCTCCATCCCCCCATTCATTCTGCAGTATCCAACCAACGCCCCTGGGCCCTAGCCCAAGCTCCTCGTCGACACATTGGCTCGCTTCTTGTCCACGTCGTTTTTGTTCGCTCGTGCTGCGAACGGCGTGATAGGATCGCAATGAGAAGCATTTATCGGCCATCTCAGCTGCAAGTCGTCAATTCGACGCGTCCCGCCTGTACGCGGCTAGCCGAAACGCCCTCCATAAAAGGGGTGTGTCGGGCGGGAAATCACTTTTTGGCGGTGTGTAGGCGCGCGGTGTTACGAAGATGGCCTGTGCGTGACCTAAGCGTGACATGTGACCTGGCGTGACCTGGTGGGCGACCTGTGCGAGACCTTGCGTGACCTCAGCTGGACATCATACACATGTAGACATACCTCAGACATCATGCCTCATGTAGCGTCATACCTACCTCACACTTAGACCGACACACTCGCATCCATTCTACCCTGCTCTAATTCCATTAGAGCAAGCTCTCGTGTCTCCCACTTTACTCTGATAAGACAGCATCTCAGCCGGGATATATTAACAAGGGTGTCTGCTGACTCGCTGTCAGGTAGTCAGCCGACTGAGAGTCAGCTGTTTGCGCCCTCCCACGGGTCACTCTCGGGAGTGGAGTCGGGTGAGTCGGCGCTTTCGGAGCCGCCGGCAATCGCCAGGTGGGAGGTGGTTAGGCCCGGACAATCACCAGCGGCTCGGCTGCACGTGGTTGTTGGTCATGGCTGTTCAGATAATGGGAGAAATAGTTAATGGCTTACATCTGGCAACTTTAAATTTTAACGTTGTCAGATGTAACGTCTATTTTCGCCGTAATTATTTATTGTTTTCGTCTATCAACGTCAATTTTTGTGAAACACATTTGTAACTAGGCGTACCGAATGAGTAAGGAATGATTACGTATGATTGGGTAAAGATTGGGTAAAGATAACAATCTCGATATTCGATATTGATAAATCATCCCGACGACGAATGGTGCTGATTGTTGCGGCGCTTAAACTCAACCACTCTGATGTCGCCTCACTTCGTTGTCTTGGTGCTAAAGTCGAACATTGTGCTCGCCTCCGAATCTACTCAAACGTTCCGCTCAGCACTACAGTTTATCAGGTACACCTTTAGTGGTGGCGAGATCACCCAAACTCTTCGGAGCTCCCCAGCCCATTTCCACCAATTGTCGCAGCTGCCACCGAGCCCACTCACTTTCTACTACCTGTTTCTGTTTCCAATCCCGCATCTGTGCAGTTTTTACCTAACCACATGTTTCGATTTCGAAACTGCCACCCCGTGCGTGCTCCCGGCTGTATCGCGTGCTGTCACAGACCCAGCATCAGTCACTGTTGCCATGCCTTGTCAGTGTTCCCCATCCTCTGGCTTTGACGCCTGACATAGGCCGCGTGCGGTCCAGCAGGCATCTCTATCGCCCTACAACACAGGCCGAGTAGCCGTCTGTCTGTCTAACAAGCAAGACTTTGTGGCGGCGCGTCTGGTTGTGCCGTCTGCTGAGGCGCCCCGGCGATGTGGGGTATGTTGATTGGCGGTGTAGCTGGACAGACGAATGCCACACCTGCTTGGGCTGGAGGAAGGGGCGGGGTGGGGCATGGAGGGGGTGGTCGTTAAATCATTGTACATGTCAGTTGTACGAGAACTGGCTACTTGGTGATTCTCGCTGGCGCGATCAGTTGGCAAGGTGGCAAGGAGGGTCTGTCGGTCCCGCTAGTGGTGGCACGTGTGTGTTTGTCGGTTTGGTATGTCCAGTTAGTCCCACTAGTCCGGAGTCCAATTAGTCCCTCTTTCCCATCAGTCCGACAGCCCCAAGTCAGCTCCACTATTACTACTACTAGTCCTTCACTCCGTCAATCCGTCAGTCCGTCAGTTCGTCTGTCCGTCAGTCCGTCAATATGTCAATCCGTCAATCTGTCAGTCCGTCAGTCCGTCAGTCCGTCAGTCCGTCAGTCCGTCAGTCCCTTCAGTCCCTTCAGTCCCAGCTCTTGCAGTCTCGTGTGCCTATCGCTACGTATCCTGTTGCACCCCGACTGCCCTCTGTTCCACCATTCGCTCACTATTCCCGCCGGAACTTCGCCCGGTCAGACCTTGCTGGTCTCGCAGGAAGGCGCGCTGACGGCTCGAGTTCCGCTGTTTTACCGGCATGGCTGGCATTACCGGCGACCCGCAGCCGGTCCCTTTGCATAATCAGCGGGTCCGCCCGGACCGCCGCCACCATCCCCGCCCACGCCCTCCCCCCGCCGCCGTCGCCCACGCCCGGCACCCACGCGGGGCGCCCACACAGTTATCATCACCGAAGGAATGTGTGGGCAGCTGAGGGCGCTGCCCGACCAGCGCCTGCCAGTGCCCGCCTCCCTCTTACGCATGCATGAGCTGGCCACCTCGGTCCCATCCCCTTCACCCATCGGCTGCGATTGGACCTTTCGAGGCCGCTTCGGGCGCAGCGGTCTTGCATTATAGCCGGTGCTCTCGGCGTTAAAGCAAGACTAGCTTCTTGCTGAGAGTGTGGAAGAATGGGTTTTGGTACGAATAGAGCTTTGGAGAGCGGTCCTAACCAGACAACGGGTGGCGCCCGAGTGCCCGTATTTAACATGCGCGTGTCCTGCGACGTTAATGTTTATTTAGCAGGCCTTTGTGGGCTGTTCCCACGGTTGGCTGACGGGCTGACCGCGTCTGGCTGCGTCTGGTCCATTGAGGTGTCCATTATTCAGGCAAGCATGCTTGCTGCCCGCGGTCCTTGCCTGTTCGGCGGAGGGACAGAACAGCGCCGAGGGATGGAGAAGCGATGAAGGACTGGAAAGCAACGAGGGAGGCTCTGGATCCTGACGGAGCGCGCGGTGCGTCACTCTCGTCTCCGGCTCGTCACGCTCGTCTCCGCCGCGTCACCCCCGCCGCCACCGCGCCGCCGTCGCCGCTGCGCCGGAAACGAGCGGCACGTGGCGGCGATTTGTGACGCGTGCGGCAATCCGCGGCGCGCGCAGGCCTGGCGGCGATCTGTGATCTGAGGCACACCTGATCTGTGACCTGGATACGGGACGACGCACTGCGTGCCAAGGCAAACAGCCGTTAAAAGGCAGCTGTTCGGCCGGGCTCGGAAGCAACGGCAGTGGTGGTGAAGGTGGGCGGATGACTCCATTGAATGACTCCGGTGAGTGACTCCGGTGAATGACTCCGGTGATGACTCCCGTGAATGACTCCGGTGAATGACTCCCGTTAATGACTCCCGTTAATGACTCCGATGAATGACTCCCGTGAATGACTCCCGTTAATGACTCCGGTGAATGACTCCGTGAATGACTCCGTGAATGACTCCCGTGAACGATTTCCGTGAACGACCCCAGTAGATAAAGCGTGGGTAGCCCCGATTTCAAACACATACACACTTACAGACACACCCACGCAGGCAGACTCACTCTCCGGTCCCCTGCGGCGATGACGGGACTCGCTCAGACTCCACATCCGGGCCCGCTGACGGTGTCTCATCGAACATAAACATTCCAGACCGGTGATAATGCTCGGCGGACGCCCATCCCAGTGTCCCGGTGGGTGGAGTTTTGGAACACCTGCTGTGAACACCTGGAATTGTGGGTGACTGGTAGTCTGCTGTCGAAAATATACAGTATACGAGGCCCCTCCACTCGGGTCCTCTCACCACCGGCGCAAAGCACTTGAGATAAATCCCCTTGCCCTGACTTGTGCCAACCCCGTACACTTGTTTGTTTAGTCTAGTGAAGCTGTTGTGGGAACTGCGAGGCCGCCACGAGGGACACGCAAGCGTTTGAGGCGGCCTACAAGTTCAAAAGCTATCTGAAACGTTGACAAGTCGTCCGTTGTCTTTATGGTCCTAACAGTCGTATTTGCACTGGCAATCTGTTCGCGCAGTTGCATGTCGGAAGTACAAGGACTCCCTTGTTGCGAAAGTGCAGCGGATATATGCTAGAGTGCAAAAATACCCACCGGCGGGACGATAGCGCAATCGAATGGGGCCGCCCGACCCTATCTGTTTTCAATGATGTCTCTGTGTAAGGGCTTTTTATTCATTTCCGCTATGGAGTGGCCCCAAACATTGACAGGTACGACGACGTATATGTTTACTTCATCTTTTCATTTTGCGGGGTATTGTATTCCTTTTTATCTTGCGTCTTTTTATAATAAAAACTTGTCTGAGTCCATGGTCCGTCGCCGTCCCCTCAACGCGTCGCAATTTGTCGTTGTCGACACGTGTCACCCTATCTACCCCGGCCCGGTCCCCCTGTCCCTGACAACGGTATCAGAGGCAGATCTGGGAACAATACGCCTCAACTCTCCTAAAAAGGAGGAGTCTCACGGGCCACGGCTGGCTGCTCGTTAAGCGTTCGCGTCTGTCTGATGACCAGAGGACTGCGCACTCGTAGCTTCACCCCTCCCCTATAAACGGGCCCCATGTCGTGTTATACATGCCCCCCCCCTCCCACGAACCGCGGTCTCACCCCCCCCCCCTCCCCCTCGGACGGGGGCGCCTGTCCTGTTAGCACCCCCCTCCCCCCCCCTGTGGTCCCAGGGGGCGGGGGACGCGTTTCGACGTTCTGTAAACACAACAGCTGACGCCTGACCCGCCGGTCTTGACGTCATGGGGGGGGGGGGGGGCGGGGAGTGGAGTGGTAAGCCACCAGCCCGGACAATAGCTCGTAAGTCGGCTGATTGCTCCAGCGGTGAGGTGTATTGTGTTGAGAGCGGTGGGGTGATGGGTGCGCTTGAGCCGGGCGGGTCACGTCGCTGTGGACGGGGGTTTGTGGTCTGAAGTCATCAGTTCATGGGCGACCCCGGTGTTGTCGCTCGTCACCTGTCACCCGGCTTATATCGGGGGCATCTCTGATGTCACCCGTCATAGGGGTGACACGGTGACCTGATGGGGACATCTCACCATGGTCATCATGTTTTTTTTTGTCCCAAGCTAGCCAACGTGATCATAACAGTCGTTTCTGACCCGGCCACGCAATCTGAACGTGACACTTCTAGGTTACTTTTGTGGTTCACCCACGGTTGTGGTTTGCGCATGGTGACCGCCAGACCAACCCATTGCTTCCCTCATTGTTACCGTGTCGCCCAGTGACCGACCCTTTGTCAGCGCATTGCGACTGCCAGACAACTCTGGCCGAACGGGTTTGACAGCTCCCTCTGTAACGAACAGAACAGGTGTGATGTCTGATCTACCTCGTGGTCGGTTGTACCAATGATTCATGACTGCAGGCTTAACAGCGGTCGGATCAGATCCCGTTCTACCCTATCCAGTACCCCCCTCCCCCTGAGCCCCCTCCCGAACCGCCATCTGTCATGACTATAAGGCTTTGCTGGACACTGGGTTTGTCTCGCCGGTGGTATTTGCTCGTTCTCGGCTGCGGCAGCGGTCGGTGCGGCTTATTGAGCCGATTTTTAGCCGTTTGCGGCTGTCGTGGCTCGGTCGTGACGTGCAAAAGCCGCAGCATAGGGTGACAGGTCTGGTTCGGTGAGACGGATCACGTGACCGACGGACCGGCTTAGCGTGGTGCTAAGGCGGCCATGAGGTGTTGTCACGTGATAGGCACGCGGCTTCGCCGCAGCAGACTGCGGCTACTCCATCACAGTACGAACACAGCATATGATGCTGTTTCTTGTAATATTTGTGTGTTAATTCAAGAGTGCCTTTATTGATAAATAAGGGAAATAATCAGAATTGCGTCAAACACATTCTTTTGTTAAAATTCAGATCAATTCTGAACAAGAACGAAATAACCTCAAGCGCCGACTCATTTGGCACCAAATCATATTTCTGGCGAAACGTTCATCGGCACCGATGACTAAAGCTTCAGCTGGAAGCTGAAGCTACTCCGGCCTCGCTGGTTCAGTCTGGTCTACCATGACGACATGAACCTGACGTGACACGCTAATGGATCACTAAATCACTAATCTCACGCTAGACGTGGACTCTGTGCCGGGGTGTGGTCAGCAGGATCGTTCCTAGGGCCCCGCCATAACAGCCACTACGCTATACGTTAATGGACGTTATGAACAGGAGACCTTGCGCCTCGCTGTTGGCTCTGTGCCAAATAATGCGCCGCCTACTCCGGACGGTTCTCAGTTGTGACGTCAGCCAGTTAATGGGCCGGGGTGATGGGTCACTTGAGACTTGACGAATATGCCGAACAAATGACTTAAGGTCGGGTGTAATAAATTGTATCGTTGTTTCACCCTCTCGACGTGATCCACTCAGTTGGTATTGGGAAAGACCAGGAGTTTATCTACTGGTGTATCAATCTCACTCACGTACGTTGAACTTTTCCCTCTTAGCAATAATTAAGCAAGCCTTTCGCTTTAACCTCTTGCCACTGACACAATTGTTTCTCCTCGGGACTTGTCTATGACTTGTACTGTTCCCGTTATTCGTCATCTTGAAGTCATCTTGTCCCGCCGCCTCTGCCCTCTTGTTCGCCCCTTCCGTTCTGTGGACTCTGTCAGTATTCCCCTCCACTTCCAGCCACTAACCCCCTCCCCCCCCCCTCCCCACCAACACCACCAACACCACAGAACGACCACAACTGGGCCACTCAACTTCAGCGTTCGCTGCCCCGCTCGTTTCGCGCGAGCGTCAAGTGTCCGGAGAGGGTGGGGACTGGGGGGGGGGGGGGGGGGGGGGGGGGGGCGGGGGGGGGCGGTCATGCACCCTCACCTCCCCCTCCCTCCCCCCGCCCCGCCCCGCCCCGCCCCGCCCCGCCCCGAGTCATCTCAGATTACCGAGCATGTAAGGTGATCTGGCGGCGGTCAACGCTCGTAACGCCTGTGAAATGTGCGTGGCCGGGTTTTTAACCTGCCCCGTGCATGACTGTTGGCAGGTACGAACTCGGTAGCTGCACGATTTGGTGGAACTGCGTGGCATGAAGTGGGGGTTAATCTCTGTGTCAATCGGTTGGATAAAAGGCGGGGTGGCTCACGACTGGGCATTACTTAATACCTACACTTGTCTTTTTTACATATGTCGGTAATATGACGGTAACTATGATGGTAAAAATTTCGAGCACAGAGAAGGTCCTTGGAAAGTTAATCAGTTTCCAGTTATCAATTTTGCTCAGTCAATCAGTTGATCATTTTTTTGTATTTGGTTTTAATGGTTACCTAATTTAACCTGGTGATTAGATATCATATTATAAGAATGTGCATGTACCTATACATTAAGTTGTTTTATGCAGGTGCATTTATATGTAGTAATTGATAATGACGTTTGTATGAACGATCATCCAACGGCGATTCCATCCAATTCCACGCACCGCACCTCTGCTTCTCGACCTGAACCTTTTGTGCCCCTGATTTGTAACAACTTCATTCTCTGTGCCGCTCAATTAGTTCTGACCAGCTATACTCATCACGAACAATGCCATTGCATTTCGCCTATTGGCTCTCTCTCTCTGCACGGCTGAAAGCCGTCTGAGCCACCCCCTGCTTAGCGCAAACCCTCGCACGCCCCTCCCCCTCGGACCTGACTGGGGCATTGTTTCCGATCGCGGCGCGCTCTCGTTAAAGCGCCGCAGCGTGGTTCGATAAATGGCATAACAGCGCCGCAAATGAGATGAATCGACCGGCATGTCATCATCCGTGATTGAGTGCGGCCGCAGAGGCACGCCCGCCACGCCGGGCGCAGGTTCTGATTCGTCAAACAGGTCAGACACGGGATTCGTTAAACAGGTCAAATGTGATGGGAGCTGGAGACGTTCGTGCCGCAACGCCTCGCGACTCGATATTTCGAGCTGCTTCGAGCTCGGTCGGGTCGTGTCGATCCGCGTCGCTCTTCATCGCGTCGCGCCGTACCGGGCCATGTCGCTCCGGTGCGCTGTCGCGCAGTTTTGAGGCGTGTCGCGCTGCGTCGCGCACGTCACCGCTGCGCCACTTTGTGTCACCCTCGTCATCTGTGTCGCCGAGCTAAGGTCCGGCAGATGTAAAAAGTAAAAACCTGTTCGCTGCGCCGTTTCACGCCGCTGCGCTGCGTGCGAACGCGCACTGCGTAGGGTCGCGTCGACTGGATCACGCATATTTGGCGTGAAACTCGGGTGGTCCGAGTGTGCGTGACGCGCGTGGGTCTCTGTGATTGCCTGGGGCCCGATGACTGGCCGACCAGCGGTGCTGGTAGACGCTCGGACGGTGGTCGCGATGTTAGCCAACGTGACTTGCCCTTCGGACCGCACACCGCACTCCGCCCCTCTTGAGTGATTATCGCTCGCCTCTCGAATCCCCAGACGCTGTTACTCTCACTGGTCTGCACAGGCGCTCTTGGGCGTCCTGTGGCGCATCGGACACTCTGAGGCACTCTCCGGCACTCCGGGGCGCTCTCGGGCGCTCTCGAACACTCTCGGACGCTCTCGGACTCTCTCAGACTCTCTCAGACTCTCTCAGACTCTCTCAGACTCTCTCAGACTCTCTCAGACGTTGTCGGGCGTTCTGGGACCCTCTCGGACTCTCTCAGACGCTCTCAGAGGCTCCTGGGCACTCTCGGGCGCTCTCAGACGCTCTCGGACGCTTCCGGACGCTCTCGGACGCTCTTGGGCGTCGTTTTCGAGCGATCTCTGAGGCACTCTGGGCGCTCTCGGACGCTCTCTATCACCTCAGTCTGTGCGCCCCGTGCGAACGGGTGCTGCGCCGGGCGTTTGTTTATGCTCGCGCGGTGATAACCATTAGGCGCTGGGCGGGGAGCCAACGTAGGTCGGTGTGCACACGGTCCCAGCGCGGTCCCGACGACTGCGACGCACCTGTTGTTATCCGAGCCGCCCTGTGCGACGATTGATCTTTTGTCGCCTGCTGGCAGTGGTGCTGGCGGTGCTTTAGCTATGGGGATGGATAATAGTGATGGGTGGTGTATGTTGTCCGAGAGAAGTGTATAATTTGTGTAAACCATTAGCCGTGGGCTAGACCAACATACGGCGAATTATCGTGATTCTTGCGAAAAGAACTTCCGTTCTTGTAGGTGGTAGGAGCGGCGGTGGCATGGTAATGGTTTTAGACTGCCAGGCTAATGGTGACGCCGCCAGGCAGCAGAGCCCTCCTGAGTGTGTGCGTCTGATGTTAGTCGGTCCCTGGAGCTGCGCTTGGCACCTGCCCAGGTCAAGCTGAGCAGACGAGCCGGGCCGGGGCGGGGCAGGGCTGGACAGAAATAGGCTCCGGTGCTCCAGCTTGAACAGACGGCTCACACGCCTGAACACGGCGCACCCGTCCAGGGACCCTTTGGTCCGTCCGTCTGGCCTGTCTGGTCCGTCTCGGTCTGCCTGGTCCGTCTGGCCCATCTCTGGTCCGTCTTGGTCTGCCTGGTCCGTCTTGATCTGCCTGGTCCGTGTTGGTCTGCATGGTCCGTCTGGTCCGCCTGACCCGTCTGGTCACCGCCTGCGGGCCTCCCTCAAACGGGGCGCCAAATGACGCCATGATTCAGGTGTTTTGGGTGAAGCACTTGCGTAGGTCCGGGAGCTATTCTGACTTGGCAGTGGAGCTTCGTTTGAAGCGGTGATTCAGACGGATGTTTCCAACATTGGGAGTCAGTTGGCTGTCCCGAAACGCACGCACAGCATGAGTTATATCTGCGTCATAAATTTGGCTTTCGGTTGCAGGGAATCTGCTAGAGCCCAGACCGCCCAAGTTTGATTGTTCAGTAGTAACAAATCAAAGTTATTAAGCTTAAACCGAGGAGGTTGTTGTACTAGCTTCAAGATGAGGGATGTAGCGTGGAGATGACGATCTTGCGTTGTCCGTTTTGCATGTCAAGTTGGTGAGATAGTCGATTCATCAGCGTTACCCCCCCCCCCCCCCTCCCAGGTGACCCAAGTGCACAGTAGCCGCCTTTCCGACCATTTGTAATACCACTGCGAGGCTGACTTGCCACATCTAACGCCGCTTGTTAGACTGGGAAGCCCGCAGTCGTCGCGGCCCTCCGGCCGGCCGGTGCTGCTCAGAACCCGGCCCGGCTCCGGGCCCTTTGTTTGCCATGAGGCGACCTCCCGGTCATGTCTGGGGTGACTGCAACATGTCAACTGGAGACAGGCATGGGCGACGGGCGTCCAGTGGCACATGTGTCAAATGGTGCTATGCAGAGCTCGCCCGACCGCGGCGGACCAGGCGGCTGCAGATTAGGGGCGCGGGCGCCATGGCAAAGGCCGCTACTGCAGTAGGGACTGTGAGGTAGCACGTATAGCTGATAACTGGGTGTAGTACATATACACGATGGTGAAACACTCTTGGTATTCACATATCTGTCAGCAGCATAATCCAAACTGTCATCGAAGACCTCAGCTAGCAGCACGAGCACAGTACACAGGGCTCGACCGCTGGCTCTGAGGCCTTGTGCGCTCCGTCTTGCAGCATATTTTTTTTGTAATAAGTTTCGTCAGTCGACCCGTTCGGTCGTTGCCAGATCGCGGTCTGCTGCCCTGTCGCTATCGCCCGTATCCGACCGCGTGTGCACGGTATACGCGTGTGCACAGGGTACGCTGTGTGCACAACAGAGCGTGCACGACTGTCACGTCCGGCGGCGCTGGTGGTGGCCACTGGCCACCCCAGCACCGCTGATCTTCTGCAACTGCCTGCCATTAGAGGCGGTGGGCCCGCACCTCCCGCTCCCTGTGACCTTGCAGACCAGACTGGCGCCAGCACCGGGGGGGGGAGGGGGGGGGGGGGGGGGGGGGACAC
>JARFNZ010125708.1:0-11769 GCA_031763405.1 Balanus nubilus
CACACATACACACACATGCACACGCACACACACACACACGCGCACACCTACACACACACACACACACACACAAACACACACACACACAAACACACCTACACACACACACACACACACACACACACACACACACACACACACAAACACACATGCTCGATTGTCCAGTCACTTTAAGTTAACACTGTTATTTGGCCCATTGAGAGTCAATGGGCAATTGAGAATCAATTGAGAGACAAGGTCAGAATCAGGACGATGGCACAGACCAATCAGCTACGAACATCAGCGGCACGAATTGACATCTGCTGAGTTTATCGTGCAGGTGGTCTGAAATTCGTATGTACATTTCCTCCGACGCATTCGTTATTTTGGTGGCTGGTCTCTATTTTGTATTGTGATGAGGAGAGCTGACTTGAAACAAGTCACTTCTCTTACCTAGCACGCCAAGCTACGAGTCTTCAGACCCCATGCCACAGCTCTCGACCCGGTAACACCACGGCTTCATCGGCCCGTGCGGTACGGTCGTGGACAGCGCCTTATAAGACAGAGCCCTAGTCACGGCCATTCACCACCCCACTAAGTCAGCGTCCGTCAGTCCGTCAGTCTGTCGGGTCGATCGCAGCGTGTCAGCCAACACCCCGGGCCAGGCACGGCGCCTCACGACTCGGCAGCTCCGCCGTCGGTGTCGGCGGCGTCACGGCGCCCGCCCGCCCGCCCTGCCCCGCCGAGCTCTTACGGAGCTGCCTTCAGTCACTGACCTCAATACCAAGACAGACGTACACTGCCACTGCCACTGCCACCGCCACCGCCGCCGCCGCCGCCGCCGCCAGCCCGGGCTCCGTTGAGGTGGTTGCATGTCGGATGTCGTCTTATGTGCGACGACCTGGACCGGGCGGCGACGAGTGTGGACTTGCGGGTAGTAGATGCTTAGCACGTGAGTCACGTACGCTTAATGGCCACACTCCCGACTAAAAAAGTGATAGTATTCGGGGCGTAAACGCGATGATAGAACGATTCCTAGACTGGTCGGACTAGAAATGGATGGTTACGGGATATTGATTAGTTAGTGTTCGAGTTAAACCGAATATCCGCTGGACTGACCCAAAATTCACGTTGGCGGATGTTTGAACTATGAGAAGTCTGCTGTTGTAGCCCACGGATCATATCTACCCTGTGATAATATCGGGCCGGACGTCCAATCAGCAATCGCTCCCGAGTATGTGATGTCATAAGCACCAAATGCTTCCCGCCAGTTCCGTGCCGCTTCGGTATTTCTCAGAAATGTCCCCGTTGACACACCAATTGCCAGCTCATACCTGCTCGCAACAATATCCTCATTCGACGGAATGCTCTAGGAGACTGTTCATAAATTACTTTACGCTTCAAGCGGGAGGGGGTTCAGGTGAGTAATCCATTGGAACATTATGTTAATAGCGTAACATGGGAGAGGGGCAAGCATTACGAAAATAAGAAAACGCAATCCATGAACAGGTCAGGGGCGATGCCAGCATTTTTTGCGAGACAGGTGCATCCGGTGATAATAAATATCCGATGAATTGCGATATCTCAATAATCGAATAATCGATGGCTCATACCAGGCCTGAGGGGGCCCATACCAGGCCTGAGAGGGCCCATGCCAAGCCTGAAGGGGCCGTCAGGCCTGAAAGGGCCCATGCCAAGCCTGAAGGGGCCCTGTCAGGCCTGAGAGGGCCTCGGAAGGGTTCTTCCTCCTTATCATGGGGCTCTCGGACAGACTAGGAGGGTCCTTGTATTGTGTGAGAGGGCTTTGTATCCGCTTCTCTCATGGTATTTTACAGCAGCATAAAACGACTGCCGCCAGGCCGTGTGGTTGCAGCCTTGCAATGCATAGCGACCCAGCAAAATCTCCCGGGAACAGGAGCACCATTTGCACCTCCCCGGCCACGCCTCTGGAAGAGTCCCTATTATTTTTCTGTTGTTATCACGGATCGATCTTTTTACAATTACTGAAGATATTTCGAGCACATTATATAAGCGATCATATAGTTTTTATCCCACTGACGCAGGCCGGGGGACTCGGCTGGTCATTAGCCACCGTTGTCTGAGGCATTTGTTGTAGAAAATCGATACGTTGGTATTGCTTTGTTTTTGCTTTTCCGCAACTTGCCAATGTGCAGATAACGTAAATTAATTGTCCACGGAAGACAATCAATCATGGTGTCACCTGTTGTTTTGCCAATCCCTTACGGTAGCTTGATAAGTGCAATAGTGCTTAGGC
Organism: Balanus nubilus; assembly: GCA_031763405.1. Taxonomy (NCBI): domain Eukaryota; kingdom Metazoa; phylum Arthropoda; class Thecostraca; order Balanomorpha; family Balanidae; genus Balanus; species Balanus nubilus. The sequence goes on from JARFNZ010125708.1 coordinate 2,255, forward strand.
GCATTGTTGTCGAAGTATTTATGTCCCGCGAGACAATGGTCCAATTAACTTGTTCAATGCAGTTCATGGCACACAGAATAATAACGGGTGGGTAGTATGAATGGAGACAAAACCTGTTTCGTGCGCTAGCGCAAGAAGTTTTCATTATAGAGAGACAACCATTGTATCAACTATGTTTTAATGTGCACACATCACATTAGGTGAATCTGATATTGGATCCCTAAATCATACTCCGTCCGCACGCGCTGAGGCCCCCTCCACAAAGTTTCGCGGCACGTTTAGCCTAGTTCCCGGATCACCAGCTTGATCCTCAGCTTCAACTGGTTATTGTTGAAGGTCTTCACGGTCTTCCGCCACCCTACATCCTCAAAACATCTGTCGTTTGATCAGCCCCCATTGGATCTCCATGGGGCGCAGGTGGGAGTACAGGGAGGATTCATAGCACACGCCACCCCCGGCACTTTGGCCTATACCAGAAGCTGGAACCTGTTTGCCGGCAATATGGGTCCTGACGAGGCCCGGCACGACAATCAAATCCCGCTTCAAGTATTTCTATTCGATAAACGGGACTTGTTCCTTTCAAAAGTGCTATTTTTGGTAGAGCCATCCGCCCAGACTACTCATGCACAGCATGATCACTGGCCGCATCAACCCTGTGGATCGTACGGGTCAGTTGTCATCGGCCATTATCGTCAATCTGTTTTTTTCCCAATGGTGGACATTGTTGTGGGTCTTCGGGCTCGCTGTAATCGAATAAACGCCAAACCGGGAAATTCTATGCGGGGCAATATGGCGTGCGGGGGCCTCCTTGTCGATATACGATTTTTTTTTCAAACAAATTTCGTGAGCATATCGTGGAGACCATGTGCGGTCAAAGGGGTCATTTTGATGATAAAACAAAGCAGCGCTTAGCCACTTCTACTTTAAGGCAATACTAGTAAGTCACTACATGCCAAGATTCACTCATATCCGTCTACTCGTTCGTCGCCAGTATTGTCGCGAAATTTGTCTCCGTTCTTACTGTCCACCCATTATAAACGCATGTGAAATTACGTACTAAATTTCCCGGTGTTTCTAAGGACAATTTTGCCAAAGTGTAGGTAAAGGAACAATCGATGTTAACCCGCGCCCCGGTAGGGGACGAAACGGCCCCTCCCCTGATATCTCCATAAATAACGCCAGCAGCGTCACTAAACTTTCCATACACCTTCTGACATCAATACTGCACATACTGGCGAAAGGAAAATGAAGAGGTCATGATAGGTCAACCGAAAATGACGTCAGAGCGACGTCATGTTTTCCAGTATTGGACCAAAAATAGGGGTCTGCGGACAGCGCTATCATTCGCACGGTTTTGAAGTCAATTGTGTTACATCAAAAGACTTAAAATAGACTTGGCTATCAAACTTCTATCTCGTTTTTACGAGCGAGCGTGAAGCGAATTCTTTCGTGGTATATAGGAAAAATATTAGTACGAGCGGCCCGGCCCAGCCCGGCCCGACCCGGCGTGACGCTTTTGAGAGGCTTATATCTCTGCAACCGCACGTCCGATTGACAAACTGTCTTCTTTGCTGAGTGGCCACATCCCCTACCCTGAATGAGACCAGTGCCGACTCATGTTGGTGCTTACCACGGCTCGTGAGACGTGCCGCGTGAGGGATGTCGAAAGTAGTCTTCTCACAAGAACTCCGCAACGGCTGGGCCGATTGTGTTCAAATTTGGTGTGTGATTAGGAACCCATCAACTAAGACCTTTCCACAAGTCATGGGTACGGTGTAGAGGTGCAGGATTTATGTACCACAATACCGGCATGCCGGTATATTTTCAGTACCGGCGGTATTAATGCGGTATTTGAGTATGTGTGATAATGCAATGGCAATGGCAGCGACGGTATATTGCCAGTATTTTTGGCTAACGTGGTGGTGTGGTGTGGGGCCGGTATTTGATTTTTAGGGAAATATTGCATCTCTAGTACGGTGCCCCTGCACCTGCGCACGTGTACACCCCTATTCTATATCTCAGGAATGTCTGGGTAGACTGTATTCAAATTTAGTGTGTGGCTAGGGACCCATTAGCTACGAGCTTTCCACAAGTCATGGATGGGGTTCATCTGCAGGTGCGCACGTGCACACCCTTTTTCTATATTTCGGTAAGCCCTTTTCTTCAAATTCAAAGTACAAAGTTTTTCGAAGTTTGATTGCGTTCAAAGTTGGTGTGTGTGCTTAGGGACCTGTTAGCTATGATATTTACACAAGTCAAGGGGTTCAGTTTCAGTGTATTTTGTTGAGCAAAGTTGCACCACATTAAATAATTCCATAAAGGATTGGCGAAAAAGCAAAACGATTAAATCAAAGCGCCTCTGCACACTGGCGGATGCAAAGGGCAAAAGCTTTTGGGGCAAATGCCCCCCCCCCCCGCAGCGCCTGAAATCGCCGAAAATTTGCACATTTCCCACTCTGGAAGAAAATCTAAGCAACTTTTATTAAGGGAAGTTTGTTTTAAAACGTCTAGCAAGGCATAAGGAAGCTATATCCGATGAGTTTTCTCAAATTCGCGAAACTTTTTTGGATTGATGCCCCCACAGCGCCATAACCGACGTTCTGGATCCGCCAGTGCCTCTGCAAACAAGACAATACAACGGAAAACATATGTAACCGAAACCCAAGAACAGGGAGCGTCGGCCCCACCACCAGCCCACCGAGCAACTATTTAACCGTATTTGGAGGCCAGGCACGGGCAGCAACAACCAGGTCAGCGTAAGTAAAAGTGTAGGTTGAGTTGTGTGATTTTTGTGTTATTTGTGGGTGTTGAATCAGTGTGAATGTGCTATGAATGCCTGTAGGTGATGTGTGATGAAATATGCCCTGTGTTCCCTGTTAATATTCCCTGTGGGGTGGGGTGCATCTGTACGTGCGCACGTGCACACCCTTTGTATATACTTTTGAAGCGGCTGAGCCGGTTGTGTTCAAAGTTGGTGTGTGTTTACTTTAGGGATCCATTAACTACGAGCTTTCCACAAGTCAGAGATGGGGTGCATCTGCACGTGCGCACGTGCACACCCCTTTTATATATCTCGGGAATGGCTGAGTCGATTGTGTTCAAATTGTGTGTGGTTAGGATCCATTAGCTAAGAGGTATACATAAGTGATGGTTGGGGTTCACCTGCACGTGCGCACGTGCACACCCCCTTGCTAACATATTGGGAACGGCACGGCCGATTGCATTCAAATTTGGTGTGTGGTCACAGACATATTAACTATGAGCTTTGCACAAGTCGGGGTAGGATGGGTGCAGGGTGATAGGGTGGCAGTAGATAGGGTGCATCTGCACGTGCGTACGTGCACACCCCATTTTTATATCTCGGGAACGGGTGGGCCGATTGTGTTCAAATTTATGGAACCCATTAGCCACGAGCTTTACACAAGCCAGGGGCGGGTGCATCTGCTTCTGCACGCGCGCACGTGCACGTGCACACACATTTTCTTGATCTCGGGACGGCTGAGCCGGTCATGTTTAATAGTCGATGTAAATCGCGTCGGCAGTGCTTTCATTAGTCATCAAGCATACTTCAAGCAATATTTCTAAGAAGCGTGCTACGTCCAGAATGCATCCATGATTGGCGATTTCACTATAGAGGCAAACCTCGTTTTACATTTCCTAAGAGCGCCCTCGCTCGTTAATCGCCGATCTTTATAGTCTTACCGTTAGTCTTACTCGTTTATAGTTTTTAAATTTTAATAGACATATTCAAACTAATTTTTTTGAATTTTTGCAATATTCCGATTTTTTAATACAACAATATATGCGATACAAACCAGCTCGGTGAACATGTATTAGCACTTTTCGTGGCATTCTACTTGATGTCGAAAGGAGCGATCTGGCGCAGGGGTAAGATACTTGACTTCTGTGCCGGTGACCCGGGGTCAAATCCCTGGGCGGGGCTCTGAAACAGTCGACCGGTCCCCATATAATAACCCTCGGAACAGAGTGAGAGTTCCAAAGAACACTTGGTCCCACGAGGATACGGTGCTTGGTCCGCAAAACAAACCACTTGATGCCAAGCCAAACTGTCAAAATTCTCAAACTATGCACGCTCGTGAATGAATAAATAACTTCAGCTTTGGGCCCCTTAGGCATCACACCTGCGTTGCCCTGGGCCCAAATCGGAGATGATTATTTGGTTTGTGAGATTTCCTGATTGGGAAATTATTTGAGAGTCGTTTCGCCAGCAAGTGGAAAAGGATATTGAGATGTACGATATTAACGTATCCCTGTCCTGCCATTCCCCTACCCTACCCTACCCTTACCAATACCCCTACTCTACACCCACCCTACACCTACCAAACCCTACTATACTCGTGCTATTGCGCACGTGCGCGCAACTGGCACGAATGCACGGGCCGGTGCCGCTCGCAGATATCGGTAACTGCTAGAGTGCTAGGTCAATCAAGCTGAAACTTTGTGGGCAGGTAAATGGTAAAATGGCAGGTAAATCCGCAGGTCTGGGTGACTCGCATACGTTGGGACTGAGATCAACGAAGATGAACGGCTCCAATTTTGGCTCTCTTTTAACTACGGATAGGTGGCGGACATCCAGTGATATATTATGCCCAGGATGCTTTTGTGCGGAAATGAGGTCAAGACAGCTCAACAAACGATCACAGTTTGGTAAGTTCATGAGTCAGAAGAAACAGCGCTGCAGAACATTGCCGCCATTGTTGTTGTCACTGATGACCGCGGTAGCCGGACCGAGCCGGCCCTGACAGCTCGGCCGTCTGACATTTGGCTGCAGAGCTGCGACACCTGCCCATGGCTGAAAGGTCAGCTTGTTCCGCGATGCGGCGGCCCTGTGTGTCCGGTACGAGCGAGCCACATCAGTCGCCCCTGGTGCGCCATGGCCGCCCGCGTCACGCTGCTGCTGGTCTGGGCGGCGTTCTTGGCGGCACAGGCGGCCGCCGCCCCCGCTCCCGCCAAGCACGCCCAGCACATCTACAAGTGTTGCCGAGAGTCGGCCGTCGACGACTTTGAGGAAGCGGCCGGTATCAGCAGCCTGAAGGCGTGTAAGGTGTACTGCAAGAAGGAGAAGTATGGCCAGCCAGTATGGCGCGCCTCCGGCTGGGGCTGTGTCTCCGACAGTTTGATGCACGACTGTGATGAGGTAAACATAAAGCGCTGCAATGACATGGTGAAGGCGGCCCAGAAGAACCTCTACCGCATGTATGCCATCTCGTTCTCCGTTACGAAAGTAAAGACCACGCTGCGTCGTAGGCGTCGCGGCGACAGAAGCACCGTCCGCGAGGTGGAGGACGACACGAGCGACTTCACGGCGGCGGTGGCCGGCGGACGGCGCACCGGTGTAAGGACTCGCAGAGGCGGCGGTCTGACGCTCTCGCTGGTCAAGGACGTGGAGAGCATAAATGGCACACGCACCATAGGCCGCGCCAGCAACTTCAATAAAAAGGGATCATTGACGGGCCCTTTTGACCTCGGATCAGACGGATCAGTTATCTTTGACAAGAGGCGTGTAAGTAAAATTGGAACACGTTTCACTGACAAGGAGACTGATATCAAAGACAATACGAAGGAGAAGGAGCGCCGGAGCATCGCTACGGGAGTGGGCACCCTGCTCAGCAAGTCGCTGGACGTAGGCTCAAAACGAATTAGGGAGCGCAACACTCAGAACAACACCAACAACGCCACGGTGGACAGCACCAGCATCGACGCCAACGGCACCACCAAATTCAACTTGGAAGCAGTGCTGGACACCGATACAGTGATATCTACGCCGGGCGGCCCGGCCCGCAAGGGCACTCGCATTGTCGGAAGCTCCTCGGACCGCACGACCGGAGCAGTAGACCGCATCATTTCATTCCGCCTCAACACGCGGCGGCGCGTCGCCCTGTTGGGCGACGGCGACCACACCAGATCCACGAGCACAGTCGGCAAGACGAACGGCACCGAGACTCAGGTGGCCAATAACAACCGGTCCTCAGACGGCATCACGGACCGCACGCGTGTGGAAAGCAACGTCGGCTCCATCGATACAACCAAAAACCGCACCAGCGGCGCCGCCGACAACCGCACGCAGACCGAGCGGCTGGAGGAAGGCACGAAGAAGATCACAAAGACCAGCAGCTGTCCTGGCTGCGAGGCCGAGAACAGTGAGGTCATCGAGCGCGGCACGCTGCGACACGACGACCTGCGCGCACGCAGCCGCTTCAACATCACCGGCGTGTTCACGGAGACGAAGGCCAAGGGCGGACCGATGATGAGGCTGGTCGGTGTTACAGGAACCAGCGCCAATGGCACGGTGTTGCGGCGCAAGGAGGAGGGTGAGGAGCGCCGTACCCACGATGGAACGTCCACTGCAGGCTGCAAGAAGGGGGCGAAGTACTGCGACTTCAGCTCGACCAAGACTGGCGTCACCATCGTCAGGAGCAAGAACGACAGCACGGTGGAGGAGGACGTTATCGTGAAGACCAACAAGCTCTCCACTGCCAGCTACAAGCACTAGTGGGACAACAACTATCAAAAGAAATGTCCGCCCTCTGCGTGGAGTAAATGTGTCAGGGCAGGTTTGTTAGGAGGTACATTGAAATTGGAATGCAAATACAGCAGCTTACTGAGTACTTCGAAGCGCTGAAAAATAAATAAACGTATCTACATCTACATTTCTTTAAAGGCGCAGAAAAATAATATTGATAGAAATAAATAATGTTGATAGGTGTGTCATCAGAAGAAAGCTGTTAAAAATGTGTTATTTCTTGTCGCGTGGGAATAAAAACATGATTGGTAACTAACATTGCGCAAAATAATATAAATTCATACGTCTAAAGCAAATTTTCGAAGCTCCTATTCTGGTAGCATTAGCGACACTAGCGCCACCTACTACCGTATGCAATGCAAGGCCTCGCTTTTTCTGACTTTGATGTTTTTCATGCAAAACCAAGCGTACGAAAACAAGACTTGGTGAATGTGGATGACTGATAGCATAAATAATAGTTTATTATATAAGTATTTAATCACTTCCACATTAATACAAGCGTTTTGAAATGTACCTATACTTACATGTTTGCCAATTATTGCTACTCGGGTCTCTGAATAACATTATTTTAATGTCATTCATAAATATCAATGTTATTTTGATACACAACACGAACCGAGACATAATCACGCTTAATCCGCGCCCCGCTGGGGGTAAATTTTACCCCCTCCCGGATATTCGCATTAGCTTCAAAACGATGATGGATATCGACGTGAAACTTTTGGTTCCTTGACACTAGCTGAGTAACGCGACGTTGTCCGGGAAATGCAGGGGCAACAGCTCTGCCTGCTTAGACATCGAGTTCAGTTAGTATTTGGCATTCTTTCTCATTGCTAATGCAGTTGTACAAATGGCATGCTGCTGTCTGTTTGTCTCTCTTATTTCTGTTTGGTGATACTTGTGCTCTGGTTGCCCTCATGCGTTTAGCTTTAAAAGTGGTCCTGGTCCCCAGAGAATAACTTCTCTTTGGAAGCATACTGTGCACAGGGTGGGGACTGTTGAATGGGAGTGCCAAAACGGATACAACAAAATATGGATGTTTTAAGGCATGCAGATGACTCTTTCTTAAGGTTTGCTCTCTATCATCGATTTGTGCTCATACCACCGCACCAACCTGGTTTGATACCACACATTATGAACAATTTTCAGCATAAAGTCGCACCCAAAGCTAAATTATGACTGTGGGCAATGTTTTCTCACCCAAAGCTAAAATTTGGAACTGATGCAACAACCAAATGGATACCACAAATTATGGATGTTTCAAGGATTGAAAATGTACTCTTTCTCAAGGTACATTCTATCATCGATTTGGGCTGATAACACCACACAACCTGGTTTGATACCCCACATTATGAAAACAAATTATCTAAAGGTTGTTTACCTTCTCACATGCCATTATTATGCACCAACCTGGCTCCAACGGATCAAGTAGGGGAAAGCGGGGCAAGATGGGTACCCTAACAGTTTTATTACTTTAAACCGTTACTAGATAATTTTGAATGCTCCTCAATTGCCCATCTTTGGCAGAAACGATGACGCTGTGATCATTCATACAAATCGATGGCGCTTATAAATATAAGGTAATGTTTTTTGCTCATTTTGCCCCTGCCTTGGGGCAAAACGGACCAACCTCCGGGATAAAATGGTCAATTTATTATTGTGAAGGCAACTTGTTTCTTGAAGGGTAGAGCAGTAAACTTATTTCTATCCACACCTTGAAGATATGAATCCTAATTATCAATCATTATCCTCCATATTGCTTTGATCAAAGCTAAAAACAGCATATTAGTACCCAGTTTATAAAAAAAATATCACTATACATCTTAAGTTTCGGGTAAACAGATCACGTGGACATATTGCCCCGTATGTTCATTTTGCCCCCATCCATCGTGCCCCACAGACACTATTGGGACAAATTTCCTTGTGTTAACAAAAAATTGCTGGGCCTGGAAATCTGCCGCCGCTCACCGAGATCCTGTATCTGCCAACCATCGAATAACCGGCTGTTGACATTTATGTTTTACTTGTCCTGTAAATAAATTGTCGTTGAAGTCCAGTTAATATAATAACAAAAATGCATTTGCAATTATTTCCCGTCTCATTTCGAGAACGTTTTCCACAAGGAGGAATAGAACGCCTCATTTTAATACACGTTGGGTGAGCTTCAAATTTCGCTCAGTCATTGGTACTTTTTCCATTGGTAACATATAAAAAAGGCGGGGTGACCGTATTACCCGGGTGCCTCATCTTGGCCCGCTTTCCCCTATATTATTAGATTAGCTGCCGAGATGTAAATGTTAAACTCATGTTATTTCGATGGGTTAACCCGCGACTTGCTAGGGGGGAGGGGGAGCGTTAATCGCACCCCACTTTTTCGCCGCGCTATAGCTCTGGTCTGTCGCGCTGCAGGCGCGCCAAACTTTCGGTACCTGTCACAAACAACATTTTTCATCTTTTAACAAAATTTAATAAAGATCGATCTACAATTTCTGGACATAATGACGTTTTAGTGACGTCATGAATTTCCATTTTTGGTCACAAAACGATAAATATTTCAAAAATCGTAAAAAATCGAGTTTGTAAGCAAATCGCAAACCGAAAACGCCATAATGACGCAAATCCCATCGTTTTCAACATTGGTATCTCGAATTTTCAAAATTTTTGCTTTTGGACCCAAACAACTTCAAAAAACTGACAAGATAGAATTTCTGGAAAAAATTACCACAAAATAAAAAGTTTTATCAATTTTCCAAACAACGAATATTTGTAAAGAGCCCTACCTGTTTAATCTCCATGCCAAATTTTAATGTGGGCCGTTCTAGCCCACCTACGAAAAAAATGACACCATTGGAATCCTGGGACAAAACTGGCTCAGAAACATATGTTTTGTTTTGCAAATTATGTGTTTCAAAATTTGACCTTTTTGACCTGACCTTGACCTGACCTTGACCTGACCTTGACCTGACCTTGA
>JARFNZ010125719.1:0-11768 GCA_031763405.1 Balanus nubilus
ACAAAACAATGAAGGTGAAGATGGGGTCGCTGATCGATGTCGTTAGTCGTATCCTTATCGGTGTCGTCGTTATCTTCAAAGTTGCAACGGTTCATTATTCATTTGGTTGGTTTTGCCCTTGAAAATACAATCAATCTTCATATGAAATTCGCCTGGTAATTGCTCCACATATACTCATGAAAATAATAACTGATACAGAACTATGCTGAAAGTGTCTTTGTTATCGTTTGGAAGATTGATGTGAACATGGAAATTGAAATGGATTCCTCTTACCACGACATTTACAAAGCCGTCACAAATTAGCTATTTATGTGGCGTAGATGTCAGAGGTTGCGACCTATGTAACCGTGCTTCGAGAAGCCGATCTGGGAAGGCCTTCTCGTTTCACACGCGGCTTTGATGCATAAGTTTGATAAGGGCTTTGTAAAAGGTTATTCGCTGCCAAGGATTCTGGAATATCGTTAGCGATGTGATTGGCGCTAGAAATAAAAGTGAAATGCCGGCCGGCGAGTAAGCCATTGATGTCACGACATTCAGCTGCGGCCGGTCCAATTTAGCGCCGACGCTGCGCCGACCTTTTATTCGATAAATTTACGTGGACGTTTCCTTTGAATTGAGCCCGACATGAGAACGGACGGCCGCCGACTCTGCGGCGCTCTTGTGACCTTTTGGGTCACTGTCTCCAGCTGACACAGGCCTGGCCTTCCACCAGGAAGAACAATCTGTCTCCATATTGTATTGCACCTGACAGGGCCCTGAACACGGCCGGCGGCTGTCGGTCGTCCGGCCTGCTCCCTTCGCGGCACCGCGGGTGGACAGTGACTCCGGGCCGGGAGCCGTCCGGCCTGCTCCCTTCGCGGCACCGCGGGTGGACAGTGACTCCGGGCCGGGCGCCGTCCGGCCTGCTCCCTTCGCGGCACCGCGGGTGGACAGTGACTCCGGGCCGGGAGCCGTCCGGCCTGCCCCCTTCACATCACCACGGGTGGACAGTGACGCCGGGCCGGGCGCCGTCCCAAGGGCACCCTCGGGATCCTCCCATCAATCGCCAGACCACTGCCAGCGGAGGGTGGCCTCTGTTCCGCATCGCTGACGTCTCTAGGCCTTCCGCTGGCCTCGTGTTCTCCCACGCCCCGACCCCGACCCTCCGTCCGCCCCCCCCCCCCTCCGCCGCTGCCGGGTCACTGCCGGCACAGCGGGAGCGGGGGCGGGGCGGGCGGGGAGGCGTGTGATGTGAACAGCGGCAGTTGGACAGACAGACCCACAGACAAGGACAGAGGCGACACGGCCTTATTGGGCCTCTAGGACTCCAGGCCGGTCCGGGTCGGTCGGGCGGGCGGCGGGCGACGGCGCTGATCCACCCCCATATGAAGTGCTCTGCCGGTGGAGGACGGCCCATGGATTAATCTGTCGAGGCAGACCTGTCCCCCCCCCCCTCTCCCGGCGTGTTAACGGTGGCTTGTGAGAGGAACATCACATACATAGGCATGCACAGGGCGAGCGTTACACACCAATACGAGGCCGATCGGGGGTCAGGCGACCTTGCCAACTTGTGCTAAAGTCGGTGGAGTATTGATTCTAGGCCGACTGAGGTTTCTGGCTGTCACTAGTGACCCGCTCGCTGGTTGGCCGACGATCTTCCTGGTATGGAGTTGAGCGGACTTAGTACGCGACACAGCGGGGGTGGCATTACCGAGAAAAGCACAGAAGTTGTCTACAACGCGTGGGTGTTAGCCGGGGTTGACAGGCGGAAGTCGATCGGGCTAGTTGTCCATTATGTTTGAAAGGATTGCTATGTGCGGGAGCTCGGGATCGTTTTGTTTTGTCATATGTGCTGCTTGTTGATGCAAGCTGCTGATTGTTTTCGTATGCCTGAATAACATCAGTTCATTGATGCTTCCCAGCTCATGTAAACAATCCAATGCCCGCAGTGTCAGTGGGTGAATTCCCTGTTGCGAATTCCACACACAAATATAATAAGAACATACAATAAATGTTTGATACTTTATCATCAACAGAAACTCTTGGATTGTTGATAACTAATCTCAGATAACTTTTGCTACTCTCATGAATGAGCGAGCATCCGTTGCCTTCCTACCAAATTACTTTTCCAGTGGAATCTCTACAAGTCTTTTGACAAAGCTACATTCAATCTGGCCGGCCGAGTGGCGACATTTCTAGTTTTGACGATCCCATTGCTGGCTGTGCCCAGGGGACCGGGCAGGGTCGGTCTGACGGCGGACAGCTCCCTGGGGTCGGGAGCCAGCGGCGGCCAGCGCTGCATAGAGGCCGTCGGCACCAGTTGGCACAGCCGGCGCTGACCGGGCGACCTTGCTGGCGACCCTCCGGGCAGCTGGCCGGCCAGGAGGGGTGACCGGCCGTCCGGTGATCGGCCAATGATGGGCGGAAGGTGGATATCGACCGCCTCCCGCCGCCGCCCCCGCCGCCGCCGACGCGGGCCTCCTGACAGCGGGATGGCCCACTGAGCTACTGGCTTCCCTTCCCCGGCAAAAACAGCCCGAGCCAGCTGTTTTGCCGCCTCCACAGTACGTTGAGTTGCCTCATTTTCCTGAAGTTTACGCTGATTGGACGGCAGTTAATTATACACTTCTCTGTTGGCAATTCCCAATACATGGCTTCCATGTGACGTAAGGATGACATTATGTCATGTTTCTATCGGATCCACCATTATTAGTGCTCATTCGATGTGTCTTGGGGATCTGATTACAGATTGGATATTCATTTTTGAAAACTTTTGAAATTTCGAGATAGCGCCACGCCATTAATGCACAAAAATCTCCAAAAGCATTCTATAGCCAAACAACTGGCAATGATATGTTTTGATTGGGTCAACTTTGCCTTTCAAATTCAAATTTTCACATTTTCGTTTTTCGCCTTTCGGCCGTTCTCAGCCATTGTTAGGTTTTGCTTAAATTATTTATCGTAAATGTCGGAAAAAGCAACTCAACACTACGCATAACATCAGTTGATGAAATTGTCCCAATTTAACATATAGCTACAAGTTGTTTGTATAGAAAATACATTTTGGGCAATTTTGTCATTTTGGCGAAATTTCAAAACTCACAAAAAATGTATAGCAAATCGTAATCAGCTTCCCAATACGCATCGAATGAGCACCAGTAATCATGGATCCGACAAAAAGTTAAAGGAATACAGGAATAAGGTCACCCTTATGTGGCGTTGTTCTGTTGTGACGGCGCGATACCACGTCTGCTGATGGCGGCTTTCTATCGGGCACGGTCTCAGCTGCCGTTACTGGACGGTGTGGCCGTGTTCTTGCTCTACCCGTCCCGAGTCGCAGCTGCTGGCCAGTTGCAGGACCCCCTCCCCTCCCCCAGAGTCAGCCGGGTGCGCTCTCAGCCCGGTCCCACGCGCACCCTCGGTGTTCCGCCGCCGAGTTTTTGGGTTGGCTGCGCTGACGTGCAGCTCCACTCAGCAGCGTCATCGCTCGCATCGCTCACCATCGCTAACCGAGACTCGAACAGAGCCTAGGAGAGGGCGGCGCCGCCGGCTGAAACGGCACACGGCCAGCACCATTCCGACGGACACAGCAGTAATAATCGAGCCGGCTGACCGGTGGCGAAGTTCGGGGTGTTTTTCTTCCTGGCACAGATTGATAACAGTTGGAGGTGTTTTTGTCGGAGACTATTGTCGATGAAAAATGGTTTAGTTTTGGCTGTGAACGAACGGTGCAGAAGTTAGCGCGGGGCCTCCATCATTTACAGGTGACGTTTTCGTTGTACCTATCAGTTAGTTATTTTGCTTTGTTGATGTTGGGCAATATGCTTCGAAGTTTGAAGTAATAACTAGTATCTATCAAATTCATTCTTAGCTTGTTTGAGTTTATATGCAACTTTCGGTTAGATTACAGTAGCAGACGTTCGCGTAGGTACTTATGCTGCCTTTACAGCTGAACCAACGGAAACAAACAGAACGAGAACTCCACCCAAAAATCCCTTGCAACCACTGCGACTGTATGTACGTCTGGTGGTATCTTGGCTTGTTATTAAAAAGAAAGAAAGAAAAACGTGACGGCAAAGTCCCAGCTAATCCCGGGGGGGGGGGGGGTCGCGGTTTACTTGCTATCATGCTAACAAATATAGTGTTCAGGGATCGAAATGCAGCAGAAGCGGCAGAACAGTAAAGTCGTGAAGTTGTGGTGACATCGGCTATCTCCATGCTTCTTTTTTGTCTTTTTTGTAAGATTGGGTAATGAACAATGCTGCGGCAGGGAGGTGCTCTTATACTAAACAGTTATCAGGCTTTACAACGAACGCCTTTTGACTGAGCTCTACAGTCTTCTCTTTTCGTATGCAAATTGTGAACCTCGAACTGTGATGCTGAGTAGTGTAGTTTGTAAAGGTATTCAACATGACTGCTCTGCCCTCTCAAGAGAGTTATGCTGCACTTTTTAGTAAGTCGGAATAAAATTCGATACAGTACCCTTGAAATGCATCAAAATAATTATTGTTTTACGTTAAATCACTTTCAAGCTTATCCAAACGACTTCCTGAATTCGAAAAAGTCGTCAATGCAAAATGCGGTAAACACCTCTCAGTCATGTAAGTTAGCTGCATAAATGGAGTTTGCGATGGGAAATACGATGCAACGGCGAAGGGGAAGCTCAATTTGTATCGCTACGCTATCGTGAAATGGCTCTGAAGAAATAGCTCTGGAGAAAAACAAAAGCTTTCTTGGAAGCCTGAGATTGGAGCTGGAGGCAATAATTGAAGGATTAGTCAGACTCAGAACAGAGTCATTTGTCTCAGAGCTGTTGTAAATTCGCGCTGCGCATCGTCAGTTGGGGCTTCCACACAATGTCTGTGAATCTTGTGTGTGCCGAGAGGATTTGTTACATGATTCGAGCTGCGGAGGACTCCGGAAGGAACTGTGTTCTTGCAGGCATCCTGTGAGCTGTGTAGCGAGTGTCCCCAATGCACCGCGCACTCCCCGTTTGGTCCACACAGCGATGTTGTAAGTCGCAAAGCCTTATGAAGTACCCTATCAATTTCTAAACATCCGCTAATAGAAAATTATTTCTGTTTATCTTCAGGTAAATTGTAACGTTTCTGTAGTCTTATGACACTTGCTCATGATTGTTCAACTGCAAACAATGGGTGGTATTTGTGGCTGCGGCCTTCAGTGTGTCTATGAGCGTTAACGCCTGGGTCAGCGGGTTGTTATGAGCCATCGTACCCAGCAGGCGGACAGCGCTGCCCCGGGAGTCTTCTGAGAACCCTCCCCTGAAGATGGAGCCATTGCTCACAAAAGTAAGTAAGGGCGAGACTTGTGCTGTGCAGCACCTAGGAAAATCGGTCAAATATCGGTCATTTTTGGCCGAAGGCGGAATCGGCGAACTTCGGTGAACCGAAAAATGCTTTCGGCACTCGGTCGGTATCAGTCAGCATTCTTTCTGATAGATGTCATCAACAACGAAATATGGGTATAACAATACGATGTAGCCCACTTTTGCACCTTTTGTTCCTTTTACTTCTGTGCTCGTTGGACTTCGCCGTACTTTACCGAATCGTTGGAAACACGAATTTAACTACAGTGAAGTGTAGTTGGTTTTTGATTGTATAGAGGGCGACAAATCTACCTTGTCATCATGACAAATCTTAATTGTTTAAATTACGTCTGCACGCCTCCCTTTGCATTGCCGTCTCTAGTGTATCTATTCCTCCTCCTGCTGAAATAACACGTCCGCTTCAATGTTCCATGCGTGATCCCATACCTTCTTTCTCTCCAGTAGTCGTTGCCATGTGTGGTCCTCAATATTTCGACTCAGTCGCATTTTCTCCCCGTTCATGCCAGTTTTGGTTTTGCCTTCCAGCCTCCGTCACCGCCTCGCCTGTGGCCACTCGATATACCTCATCTCCGATCCCCCATCCCTATTTATTGCCTACTTAATGCGCGTATACCACAAACACCACTTCAGGGAACCTCTCGGCGTATGGTGGTGTGCGGGCATCTGCCGCTTCTGCTGGCGGCTGATATCACTCGCGACACGGCCGTGTTGTCCTTCTGCCCCGCCCCCGCCCACGCCGCCCAACGCCCGTATCGCCGCCCGCCGTCCCCGATACAATTAGCTGGCTCGCGCGGCGCGCGGCGCGCGGCGCGGCGGTCCGGTGCCGTAAGACTCCCGACGGGTGCCGCTGCCGACGGCGCTGACGACGGCAGCGACGGCAGCGGCGGCGGTGGCGGCAGCCGGCAGTCGGCGGCGAGGCACCGCGTCGGCCGGAGTGTCTGTGTCGGCGCCGGGACGTGGGGCGGACCGAGTGCCTGCCGCGGGGCTGACTGAGTGCCTGCCGCGGGGCTGACTGAGTGCCGGGACGCGGGTCTGACTGAGTGCCTGCCGTGGGTCTGTCTGAGTGCCGGGACGCGGGGCTGACTGAGTGCCGGCGGTGGTGAGGAGGTCCGACGGGACCATGCTGTACGCAGCCGACGTGTACCGGCGGCGGCCGGTGCCCAGACATGAGGACGGATATGGTGAGACTGGAACACCGCCGGGTGTGCTGACTGTCGTCTGTTGATGGCAGAGGGTCGGCCCCGGTCTGCTGATTATGACTGCTGCTCACTGACTGCTGACTGCTTACTTTTAACTCCTGACTTCTGTTGACACTTAGTGAGAATAACTGACTGCTGATCATCAGTCGTTGACAGCTGATATTAGACCCTGGCTGCTGACTACTGAAGGTTGGATAGGATGCAGATGGCAAAGTGTAAAGTTTAGTTACAATATTGGGAATCATATTGCCGTCCGTTTCCAATCGACACGGCACTGCTGATGACAAAACTTTCCCATCGACGGTTTATCTTAGCGGATGCCTTCATACTTTTGAGGTGTCTCCGATATGACTTTGATATGATTTCTCGTCGCCCGCTGCAGTTGACGTTATTGTGATGACCTCAAGGGGACAGGTCGTCGCCTTGCTCCTGTTCACATCCACATCCACATCCGTGCCGGGGCCGCCGCCGGTGTCGACCCGGTCCGTCGCCAGTTTACCGTATTCGTGTCTGTGTGTGCAGAGGGCCCTTTGTCGGGCTGCGAGGGGAGCGCGATGAGTCAGAGGGGTGCAGACACCGCTTGATTACACTTCAGCGCGCTACTGTGCGCCTGGCGTCCCCCAGACTCGCAGGGCGTCATATGACAACTTGTCACGGGATAATTAAGTTTTTGTTTAATTCACATGGGCACAAAGCTGCATACTTACGTCCTTTGATTCATGTCCCTGGACGGTCTTATCTAAAATGGCTTTATTATCCCCTCTTGGGCTTAGTAATCATTCAGGCTTCAGTAATTTCCGTGATCCTCCTGTATGCTGCCGTATCTATCTCCCCCCAGTGCGGTGCGGCCCCTTGTCTGCTGCTCCTCTGCCTGTCTGCCCTTGTCTGCTGCTCCTCTGCCTCTGTCTGCCCCTTGTCTGCTGCTCCTCTGCCTCTGTCTGCGGGCGGCGGTCGAGTGCCGTCTGGCCCTGTCCCTGCCGCCGACCGCCGACCCCAGCCCGGCTCTACACCGGCACGTGTTTGCATAGCCGATAGAGCGCCGCTCGCTCGATGTTTTGCAACGCTTCTTCATATTTGAGCCCGCCAGTAGTCAAACAGCGGTGTGTATAGGGTCAGCGTGGGCCGCAGCCGACTTTGTGCCGCCGGACAGGGCCTGAATGGACCAGCAGTGTGCAGTTGGAATGTAGCCGGGACATGAAGTGTTTCCATCGCGATCGACCAAACAGTACCGCGAGCCCGTTCAATGGCGGATGCTCACGACTTTTGGCCCGCATCAGCATAATGATATATCAATGTCGGGTTGGAATATGACGTATATCGTGGACACTCGCTTTTGTTCTAAAACGATTGTCATGTAGTACGTGCGTAATAGCCGCGTCTGACTACTTTCCGAAATGGACGGGGGCTTTTTTAGTCCGCGAGACCGGTGTTGTTTATGGTGGACTGTGACATAAGTGGTGCGTTTTTGGCTGGCACACGCGGGCGACAGGCTGGTAGGCGATCGCGTGACTCACAGGACAGCTATGTTCTGTCTGACAACTCAGCCATGCCATTTTCGCCCCAGTTCAGCCTTTTTACTATGGCCTATGTTAGTGCACCCAGTCGCACTTTGCACTGTCTGAAGAGGTGGCGTGTGATGCAAAGTTTGTTTGAAGAACAGGGCGCGAATTTGGAGGGAGATATCAATTATGATTGATAATCACGAAGCACAATAACTGCTGCACATGCTTGTCAACCAGTCCTGCTGAATACTCATTTTGGCGGTGCTGCTAATTATGCCTCGGCTCGGTCGATTGGGTGACAGGTGGCACTTTCATGACTCTCCGCACCAAAATAACCAGGGGTGTTGTTTCGTATTCAGTTTGGTGGGCTTCAGCCCCCCAACTTTGGCGCTGAACTGGATGAAATCCTGGGAGAAATCGGTATCCTTAGGAGCGATTTTCCCACCTCGGCCCCACAACTTGTTTAGAGGAGTTACATCCTTTTTAAACAACTGATAATTGTTATTACCGTTGGCTCAGAGGGCGGCCGTTTTTAAACTTAGATGACCGTTGCAGTTAGCCCTTATTGACTCTTGCATATCCCTGCAAAAGATGGCTCGTTATCTGCTCCGTATTTCTAAACGCCTCAAGCTCAGCCGTCTTGGACTTCAGTTCCATACTCACGGTTACTTCAAGGGCGTCCGGCGTTCAGATAACTCCTGTCCTTCGCAGTCATTGGGTAACTGCTGGATTGCACACTAGGCATCCCAACACGCATTCCAGTTTGTCTCTTCTTTCTTGAGGTCGTGTGCGTGACACGCTGTAATGCCATGTCACCACACACGTCCGTGCACGGCAAGCATTCGTTCATTTTCTCTCCAATCATCTTTGTACCATAAGCTATTGATTCTAGCATTATGTACCCGTATCACTGACCCAGCATATTGTCTTCTGACGGCTCTCCGACCTCTGCCGCTGGGTCTTGATTACCGCGATGTTTTCGTTCCTCCTCTGCCACTCTCCCACCTCCATTGTGTGGCGTGCGGCGGAGCCGAGGAGGGCCCAATCGCGCCTCTCGGCCGCCGCCCGCCCTCTCCCCGCCGCGCTGTTGTGCTGCCTCGGACGGCGATAGCGCCGCTAATGGAGAGCCGACGATTCATGGCGGCATAAATTGGTGTGCTACGGCTCGGCACGGCACGGCGGGGCACGCCACGGCGCGGCTCGGTACGGCGAGGTGCGACGTGACGTGACGGGACGTGACGTGGCACGGCACGGCGCGGCACGGAACAACACGACCCTGCACAACACGCACCACATTCCACGCACCACGCCTCTTCTTCTGCAGGACCCATGCTTCACGCACCACGGCACATCACACGCAACAGTTATGGCGCCCACAGAGCCTCTTGTATAGGTGTAGCACCGCACATCACACGCCACGGCACAGCACAACACGGCACACCGCACGCCACGGCGACACTCCGCTCACCACGGCACGACACGACACAGGCGGGCTTCCACCACGTCCACCGAAATAGCTCACTCCACCTATCCGCAGCGGCCGATGAGCTATCCGCCTCGCCCGGAGCCAGCAGCTAGATCAGGTTACTCTTTACTGGTCGCCAATGGCTCCCAGCTCTGGGAACCGTTTCCTCTCCATTGATGCGTGCCCATTAGTGGCCGGCGGCCAACTATCGAGGCTGATTACCGCTCTGAATTGCTGTATGTCTGGTCTGGTCAGGTCGTTCGGCGAACGTAACGCCAGCAGACATTGATCGCAGTCGCAGCAGCTGGAGCTCGGAGTCGCCGCTGACCAGGCTGGCGAGTGACGTACGCAAACTTAGACTTCTTACTTAGACTTGTATTTGTGGCCGCAGTAATTCTGTCTGCGCAGTGTTAGTGGTTACTTATCCCAAGTATAGCTCTTGTCGTGTGTTTTGTCGGTCGTTATTTTGGTACTGCATCTTTCAGCGGCACTGGGCTAGGAGATTGTGTTGGGTGGAGTGGAAATAAGTAGTTGATACTGATGATGTCCTTCAGATGGCCTGTGTTTCTTTACGTGACATCCATATACCCATACCTGTCGTTCGTTATGCCCGTCTGCGTACCCATTTTAATCAGTGAGACATGTCCATTACAGACAACGGCTATTTATGGTTACAGTCGATCACTATGAAATGCCTGGACTTGACAGGTGCGACAATCATGCAAGGAGGTCACCGTAGACATGTACAGTGCAATCTCAGAGGAGCAGGTCATCATAGAACTAGGTGTCATAGAAACAGGCGCTCTTTGCGCATTTTGACCCTGGTATGCCTGTGTCTGCGACTCCGTGTGCTGTATCCGTGACTCCCGCGCACTGTCTGTGACTCTGACTGTTATGTGTCTGTCCGTGACTCTGACTGTTCTGTGTCTGTCTGTGACTCTGGCTGTTCTGTGTCTGCCCGAGGCTGTTCTGTGTCTGCCCGAGATTCTGACTGTTCTGTGTCTGTCCGTGATTCTGACTCTTATGTCTGTCTGTTCGGCCAGGCGAGGACATGGACTCGGCGTCCGACGAGCAGAGCTCCTCGTGCAGCTCACGCCAGACCGACTCGCGGGCCATCCTGCAGGAGGTGCGATCAGAGTTTGACGGCATCCGGTTCGCCTCCTACCGCTGCGCGGCCAAACTGCGCTTCATCCAGAAACGCACCAATCGTGAGTACAGCACTGGAAGGGGGAGGGGGGGGGGGGGGGCAGAGGTGAAGGTGTGCATAGAAACGTGTGGAGACTGGCGATGTCATATCCATTCACGTTCGCATATCATAATGGCGACAAAAAGCAATGATGGAATATGAATGTGCTTTACTTGTGTTTTTTTTTGTTTGCAAAGTGGAACTTTAATTATTCATGTGCATTGGAATGACGTTTTTTTTTGCGATTACAAGTTTCAGTTTCCTCAGTCCCATACTATAGTGGTGCAAAATGATGTCTAGTCATTTTCATTTCGACCTTTGTTCTGGGCTTTACGTAAACAAACAGTCACCTCATCAGTGAAATTCAGCCAATATTCTTGTCTACCACTCTGTTCTTGCCTTTGGGTATCAGTATTGCTAGCGGTATCGGTAAATTGTTACATGTTTTGTATGTTGATAACAGATCCTACTATTATGTGCTTGCGCTATGGGAGTTTTCATCTAAGAGCTGCTTCTGCGGGTCGCTGACTTGTAAATGTCAATCTGGCTATATATTTTAGTTTCTTTTATTTTTACAGTCCATCTGGCTATAGAGTTTTCATCCCGAGCTAATATACTCCCCGGATCAGCGAGATATACCCAGTCCCACTGCTTCGGTGCCGACATATCCATTATCCAGGGCAGCATTGGCGAAATATTCTCTTCATGGTCTCGACTAGCGGTGTAAGATTCGGAAATTTGTCAAATCATGTCCGATCCAAAGTCCAATCCAATCTGACAATGTTGTCCGAAAAGTGTCCAAAGAGTTTTAGAAGTCCGAAAATTGTCCAATTTTTCAGAACCATTATCCTTAGTCTCTGGCACAATCTGATTGATGTTTTTATATTAATTTGCAGGACATTATTGTTCGTTGCAAGTTTTATGTGCACACAAGCAAAATTTATGGACAAGGGCATACGTTAGAGATGATTATAAAATGCATTAATGTCTGGAAACATATAAGGTAGGAAAATGCGCGAATTATGCCTAAATGCCCTGTCCGAAAATTGCTTAAGAAAATTGTGGCTGAACGTCCGAAGTCCAAATCGGA
>JARFNZ010125741.1:0-11758 GCA_031763405.1 Balanus nubilus
ACAACTTTGTTTGTGACAGGTGCTGAAAGTTTGGCGCGCCGGCGGCGCGCCAGACCAGCGCTATAGCGCGGCGAAAAAAGTGGGGGGCGTTTAACGCCCCCCCCCCAGCAAGTCGCGGGTTAATCAGGACTGAGCGAACCGAAACATGATCATGCACGGTAATAAAGAATCATTGAATGTGTATCTTGTACAGTCTTTATGAACTGCTTTTTGGACGTCTGAAATTGTCAGCTGACTACCTGGTGGTGCAGATAATCGGATTTCCTCCCCCCCCAAAAAAAACAAAAACAAAAACAAACAAAAATCGACTCCTAGATCTGCCATTGGCGTTTGTGTTTGTACGTGTGCGATGGTGCATGCGTCGTACCTGACACTTGGCGCACGTGCACACCCTTCCGTCCGAGTCGGAGTACTGTTCCATTAGTTTTCTCTCGTACTCCCTCCGTTCCATCTCCGCCGCCAAGTCGTTGCAGCTTGGGCAGCTGGAGCAGTTCGTGCCGTCGTTCATAGATGTCGCCGCCATCGCCGCCGCCGCGCCGGTCGACTGTGCCGCAAGGCGCCGCTGGCCGTCCCGGCCCAACTCCTGGTACCTTGGTAGCGTCGGCTGTCGGAGACAAGAAACACACAGAATATGGTGCTACTCAGTGATTACAACTTGCTTAGCTTTGTTTTGGAAACAAGTACATGCCAGGTACATCAGGAGCAGCCAAGCTGATGCACTTTGTGAAATTAAAATGCGAGCTTAAACGGCGAATGATGGTCAACTGACCTACCCATTATAATTTTAGTTTGTCGAGCGACTTCGTTTACTAATATTTCTTAATGCTAATAAGTATTCTATTCTATTCTTAAACTAACGGAGCGTTGAATCCCCAAATATGTCAGTTCAGCAAAGGATCATGCCGGTTTTGGGCCGGTAAAACTGGCTCACTTCTGATTATGGCCCCATAATGTCCATCTGGCTGGATAACTGACCGTGTTGCGGGCAGTGGCGTACGGCGGCGGCGGGCTGGTCGAGAGCGCCGCAGGGTCCAGCCATTCGGTGCTGGTGTCGCGCTGCGGCGGCCGGTGGCTGTATAGAGGCGGTGGTACATCTGTAATGCATCAGTCAGTCACAGCCGCGGTCATAACAACAGTCAAAGTCAGTCACAGCCGCGTTCATAACAACAGTTACAGTCAGTCACAGCCGCGTTCATAACAACAGTTACAGTCAGTCACAGCCGCGGTCATAACAACAGTTACAGTCAGTCGCAGCTGCGGTCATAACAACAATCACAGTCAGTCGCAGCTGCGCTCACAACAACAGTCACAGTTAGTCACGGCCGTATTCATAACAACAGCTACAGTCAGCCACAGCGGCGGTCATAACAACAGTCACAGTCAGTGACAGACGCGGTCATAACAACAGCTACAGTCATTCGCAGCTGCGTTCATAACAACAGTTACAATCAGTCACAACCGAGGTCATAACAACAGCTAAAATCGGTCAAAAATCAACCGCTTTCATAACAACAGTTACAGTCAGTCACAGTAGCGGTCATAACAACATCTAGAGTCAGTCACAGCCGCGGTCATAATAACATCTAGAGTCAGTCACAGCCGCGGTCATAATAACAGCTATATTCTTGAAGTCACCCAGTCACCTTCAGCCCAGTGTTCGTCATGGGCCGGGCCGGCCCTATGGGCCGTGGGCTGGGCCGCCAATGGGTCTGGGCTGGGCCTGAATTGTAAGGAAATCAATGGGCTTTGGATGGGACTGGGCTCGAGTTTTGAAAGTATATGATCAATTCCACGTAAAAATTGAAGTATATTTAGTCTGAATTCATCGTTCTGCGTAATACAAATGAAGTTATACCTTCATTTATTCATAATTAAATTAAATGTACTAGGATGATTATATTTCCATGGATAATAGCATGTTTATTGCTTAATCTTTGTTGGCTGAGCTGAGCCTGGGCCTAAATATTATGAGTTTGACTGGGCCTGATCTGGGCCTGGGCTTGGTGCTCATAGGCCTGGGCTGGTCTGGGCTGAGGGTTGGCGGGCCCATGGCGAACACTGCTTCACACTCGCAGAGTCGCAGTCAGAGTGGCATTCACAGATATACATTTAAAGTTGCAGCCGGTCATAATCAGTCACAGCCGCGTTCACGGTCAGAGATACAGTCACAGTTTAAGCCATATAGTTATAGTTAACTCCACATTGTTAGCCTTCCTTCAACGTAATTTCGATAACTGTTTGTATCTTGCTTGTATCGGTTGCTGTTAGTGGCCTGTTCAACTTAACAAAGTTTACAATTTAAATATTTTTGTCCGACGGGGGCCGATTCGCAACCTCCCTAAGTCCCCAACCCTCATAAGAGGTACAGGAACGAATGTGGAAGGTAGGGAGGGTCTATAGAGAACTGTTTTGTGTATTTATTTTTTAATCTTCGGTGAACATCTTCAAGGTCAAATGTTGTCAAGCAAGGTCAAATTTTCCATATTAGTTTTTTTCTCCAGAAAACACGGATTATCTCGAAAATCAGATAGTTATAAAGAAACAGTAGAAAGCTCTCGAAAAGCTGAAGTGATCTCAGGCTTGAGACCAAGACAACAGTGCAGGCTGCAGAGGTTATCAAAGGTAAAAAACGGGTTTTTGAAAACAAACATATTAACGAATAACTTTTTACCTAAACAAGATAGAGAGATATTTTAGCACCGTCGTATTTTTCTGGTCGAAGTGGTTCGAAGCATACCTATTTGGAGCTGGTTAGGTAAATTTCAATATTTGACCTCAGGTCAAGGTCACGGTCAAGGTGACCAAAGTAGATAAAATTGCATGGAAGACGCACCTTGACGAAACAAACACATTGGAACCGGTTTCATTGTTATACCTTCATCCTGTCGGGGGTTATAGGCAAACAAGTGTTCGTGACCTCGGATAACCTTGAATGACCTTCCAAGAGCTTATTTGCAAAAATGGCCATGAAATATCAAAATAAGTCGAAGATGACATGAACATGTAAGAATAGGACTGCTCTGATACGCATTGGAAGCGTTAGCAATTTTCACTACTGGTTTATAAGTGGACAGGTCACACACTTGACCTAACTTCAGGCCACTGAATATTCAGACATCTACTCAAAATTTTGTATGTAGATTCACTTGTGCAATATCTCGGGTACGTTTCGAGTGTTTTTTGAGTTTTGGAAAATAAATTTATGTTCAAAGTTGAAAATAAAAATACTTAAAATGAAACTAAAATCAAAATTTTGGAAATTAGAGATAGCCTTGTGGAAGTGCATTTACTTCGCTACTGGTACCTGTTTCACTCATGTTTTTCTCGAATATTTTACATTCCACGAGTAAAAGTTTGTATGTAAAGGTTTGAGTAAAAATGCCTGAACATGTCCCCCCCCAAAAAAAAACAATGGTCCTGGATACGTTTGTGATGCAAATATTTCTAAAAACAAGTACACCATGGGATGCGTAATGAAAAGTTAGGAAAAGTAACCAAGTTTTGGTGTCTCTCTGTATGTAGCAAATGTGCGGTGGGCGAAAAACCTCCGGGGGGGGAGGAGTTTCGCCCCCAAGACAGAAATAGGGTCGGTTGTTACTGGGCTGAAACGTAGAGCAAACGTTAACAAATCGTAGAAGTTGTGAAGCTGAACTGGCCACAAACAGCCACAAACACAAGCAGGGCACAATCGGATATGACACCAAAGTTGATGGTATAGCAATAACGTGGAATCTGTACATTGTAAGGCGCGATTAAGACAACATAGGACAATTGAGTGCCTACGTTTGCTTCACATTTCTTCTACTTCCCGCGCTGAGTGCGAACCGGGTCTAATGAAATTCAGAATCATTTTTATTGAAACATTAATGAAACACCTGGGAAAATCATCTACCCAGTCACAGAATGAAGTCAGAATGAATTCGGATGAAATTTGCCAGGCTAATGATAAAATTCCTGGCAAACGCGGGGAGCTGTCACGGATAAAGCAATCTAAGATGACAGTTGCTGATTGCATGTTCTGGTAGCCTGATTCATTTCCTGGTTCTATGTGATTATTTTTACATGATAAGCGATATTGATTAACCTGTGCCCCGCTGGCACTCTGGATTTTCCACGGCCTGCCGTGGAGGGGTGGGGAGGGGGGGGGGGGGGGGGGGGAGAGGGAAGGACTGAACACTCCCTTGGATCTCGGCTGGTATGGGACATATATAAACAAATATTCGAAGCTCGTCAAAAATACTTTCGAAATCACGTTGGTCATTTTTTTCGACTCATGCCAATATTGAGGTCATAAGAGGTCACTAAAGGTCCAATTTTCCAACATTTTGCCTATGCTCATGAATGACTGCCATTATCTCGGAAACTACATATATGCCAGCTAGAAAGAAATCGAAAAAGCGATTTGTTAGCTCTTTGAGCGCCCTAGTATCAATAAGTCCTCAGATTTGAGCTCAGGTAAAAGGCTAAGGCACTAGGTGTCAGCAAATATTAAACATCTTTTGACGAAAATAGTTTATCGTAAATCAAATTTGATCTAAACAGTTGGGACGACAAATTTGGCAAGACCTTAATCGTGAAGATTAATCGTGTTTTTATCGTCAAGACGCTTCCAAACATATACATGGTGACCTTGTAAGGTCAACTTAAAATTAACCTCAGGTTAATGTCACGTGTGGACTCAAAAAGTCGTGCTGCATATCAGTCGATGCGCCGTGATGAGACAAACACATTGGTGCTTTTCGCACATTTCTATATCTTCTCTATGAAGAGTTATTGGCAAAAAAACGTAAGTGACCTCGGGTGACCTCAGATGCCCTTACAGAGGTCACTGATGAAAACTTGCGCTTGGGTCATCTTGCAAATGGGCTATGTGGACATGATTCTGAATATATTATAATTATGTAATGCGTAAGAGAAGGTTTTTAATTTTCGATTTTGGCTTATAAGGTCACATAAATGACCTGACCTGAAGTCACCAAGATAAAATACAATCTGAGACATACGATTTGTAGGTACTGTTGCCCTCATACAATCCTGAAAGATTAATATCCATCCCTCTAACACTGTGGCTGTGGCACGGCCGCAAACTTCTTTGGAGGCAGAGTTATTTTAACTGACCGAGTGACCTGACCTAAGATGAATTGGATTCAAAGTTCTTAGAAAAGGTGTGGAGAGGATGTGAGATGAGTTGTTCCAAAAAACGGCGGTTTTCTAGCTTAGAAAAACCGGAAGCGGGAGGGTCAAACGCCCACCCGGCAGGGCGCAGCTTAAATTATAGTAGTTATTCAGTAAGGTGCCTGACGATGATACAACCTCTAAAACATGTAAAATTAAATGACAACCGTAGAGATAGCTGAGGCTAAAATCTTATCTAAGTTTTATCTAAAAGAATGATTGTTCTCTCCTACTAAGTAATCGATGCAAGTAATGATGCACGTGTCATCCCAAATATTACTGTTAATGCTTTTGCAAATTTTCATCATTTGACTGGTGTCCAGGATGCAACATGGATGCCGAATATTCTAATCATTTGTAAGAAATATGTAGTAAAATTTGCATTGATGGTGAAGTTCATCCCACATCGCCTGATGTAACCAGTTCAGTTCAGTTCAGCAGAAAACTAGTTATAACGCATCAAAGATGGCCCGATTCCGGGATGGAAGTTTCGGAGAGGCTGCCAGTAACCAAACATTATAGCAACCATGACCTTTGATGAATGATGACGAACCTGGTGCATAATGCAGGATGCATTACAGCTCTGTGTGCTGGGACTGATACGATACCTTCACAATATGCTGGGATTAAATAGGGTTGTTCGGTACGTATGTCCTTTCATGTAAGTAGGCCTTAACGTCAACAAATGCACATACATACATATGTAAAACATTGGTATGTGCAATTTGAGAGACATGGCAGAGTGGGATGGGATTTCCTTAGTTGTATTGTACTTAAACGCTTGCTCTGCGATCCTTGACCAGTGGCGTAGCCAGCAATTCACAAAGGAGCAGGGCATTACCTTGAGGGGGCGCTACCCGAGGACGGGGGTGCCACTCATGCCTACCGAATTTATTAACTGTGGTTGTATTATCAATGTAGTGAGACATGTTTTTCAGGGGTAACGGCGTATCTACTCGTATCTATTTTGCTTTTGAATGTTGGCTTTGAACAAGACAGCAATTGCCATCATGATTTACGTGATGAGGGCAGCATTTTCCCTAAGGCTTATAAGTTTTTTTTCTTCCCGAATGGACATGAAAAGCAATACGTTTGAAGTAAAGAAGAGCTGTTGTCTGTAAAATGTAGTTATAATGCCACATATGTTAATAATTTTATAATGTTATAATGACACCAATGCCCGTATTTCAATGCCTTTAGAGCCACAACGCATTTATTAGTTTGTTTTGCACATATTGTTTTATCGATTTAAGGATAATTCACATTTAAAGACTAAAATGTATGTGATGGAGCTAGCATTGTTTTCTGAGATTACAAACAACTGATGGCAAACATTCTAAAAAACGAACTTGTAATGCAGGAGAAGCTGTATTTGTCATATATCAATTTAAAAAACGGTGGCAATGTCTCTTAACTAACAACAGTTTTCGTGTAATTAACCCGCTCCATGCCAGCGCCACCTTCGTCGTTCTGGGGCCAGGGGAGCGGGCCGTTTCGACGCCTCGGTTTCGAACTCGGTCCTAGGAAAGGTAAAGGAAAACGTTCGAAAGGTCTTAAAATGTGAATTGAAACAACTTCCTTCATTTTTTCACTCAGACTAATATTGAGGTCACTATAGGTTTTCGAAGGTTTACTATTGAAAGGTCATTTCCCATAACCTCCCCCCCCCCCCCCCATTGTGTTGAGAGCCCAATAAATAATTCAGATAGAAGAATTGTAAATGTACACCGTAACTTATTATGCACATTGTACACTACATTTAATTTCACGACGTACATCATCCCATCTCTGGAGACACCTTATGACTTTAGAGGGACAATCCTACCTAGATACTAAACTTTGATGTAATAGAGTGAATTCATCCTGTTTTACTAGTCTAGTCCGTTTTAAAATCGCCCTCATCATTTGCCATCTTCATTAAAACATTTTTCCGTATCTTCATTCCTAGATTATCCTTAACTGTACATTTTCCTAATCTATATAGGATATACTTAGTAATTATCGTGAGATAAAATATGTGGAGGTGGAAACGAAATAACGTTTCAAGACCCTTCAATTACTTCTGTCGGTTTCTTCCTGTCATTGCATTTATCAAGAGCAGTTTTAAATTTTGACCTGCGATGACCTCTGGTGATATCAATATTGACCCGAGTAAAAACATGTATTGGGTGACCTCGAATGTCCTATGCGAAGAGCCTTCCAACGTTATTTCTGCATCTTCCTAGCTCTCTTCTTTCTCGAGTTAGGTAATGAGATGACCTACCTCTATCATGACCTACGAAACATGACCTACTTCGGTCATGTTGACCTTGACCTTGACCTGAGGTTAATTTTTTGAATTGCCCTAAACATATATATCATAGTTCTTATTTAGTTAGTTTAGAATAGTTATTATTTTTCAAGCGACCTGACGAGATAAACACGATGATGTCCAATGCATTGTTCTATCATCATCAGTGTGATCGTCATCAGTATCATTCACGAAAAACACTTCTGTTGAAAATAGCACTTTGACAGTCGATGTACGCTGAGCAACATGTAACATGTCATACAACATGTCAGCAAAAGATCGTTAGAAAGCTTTAATTTTTCGGCTTCTTCCTGGCTATCGTAGTTTTGAGAAAGTGCGAGGCTTCTGAAGAAAAGTTCTATTTTCTGATAGGGGAATTTGGTAACAATTGACGCTATTTGGCCTTGAAAATGTAAATCTAGTGCCACGCAAATAGACAAAACAGAGCTCTTTACAGAATTGTGCAACCCTAAACAAAATATGTTGCGGGGGTAGGGGTCGAGTTCTTGTGGTGGATAGAAAACCGTTATACCTTACCCATGCCTTTCAGTTTGTAGGATTTTGCTGAGCGTAATTAGCCTTAGAAAATGGCTAGAGTAAGAAAACTGGTCAACTTGTAGAATTTAGACGCTTTCCACCCTTGGACCCTTGGCTTCAGTGCAAAACTCAACGTTTCACCCTGGACTTGACATTTCAATCTAGTCGTATGAATTATTCTACTTCTTCTGGTGGACACTGTCCACTAACTCTTATTGCAACACTCATGATGAATTTGAGCATAGGTAGGTACCTATGTGAATTATATTCTGGTTCCTAACCTTGAGCAAATTATATTCTTTTGATACGATCGCTGGTCAAATGGAGTCATCATTGTGTTTACAGGTCGGCATATTTTTCATCTTTGCCTGATGAAAACTGATATACTTTTACATCAGCACAGTTACCCGCAAAACACAAATTTGACAATGCATGAACTTTGCCTGTGTCACGCGCTGCTCGTCGGCCTACATAACATACGCCGGCCCAACTCATTTCTATAATTTTCATTAGTCCCGTGCCTAGAGGACCGGTAGTTGTCATTTTTTTTCATTGTGTCATTAACATTTCATGTCCCACGCGTTACTCGTCGGTACACATTGCATACGCCAGCCCATTTATTTCTCAACTCGTCTGCATTTTTCCCATACCGATCGGAACGGCAGCTATGCGAGATATCGCCACGGCATTGCATCCATATGTTTCTCATTTGTAAAACTCCATTGATATATACTGCGTCTGCGCGTGCCACGTTCTGCTTTACCTCGCTAAGTAAAATTTACTATGAAAAACACACAATTGCTTTGATGGACCTATCGAATGGTGATAACCGGTCTCACTTGGGCTAGCGGTTACACAGTTATAAGCTTCCATATAACGTGACTGGCCGGGCCGCGTTAAGTAAAATTGTTTCGTAGGTATAAGCTGACCAAAAACCTTACGGGAGCTTCGCTCCTGCTCGGTAATCCACGCTACATTTACACCACCACCTATTTTATTATTTTTTTAGTTTACAATACATGATGTGGGTCGACAATCACATTGACAAAATTACGTTCCCCATCAGGAAAGATCTGATTGCCACAAAATACACGCCCACTTATAACGCACAGGTTTGTTAAGCCTATCATTCGCATGAAACACAACTCGCTTCATTTCACTTGTTTCACTTTCACTCTCAGTGTCGAACATATGGAGGACACATTGTGAAACATCTGTTCCAGGGCCCAAAAGCAAGTCTTCTGGCACATCAATATACAGCTTGAAAGGAAGGCTGATGTCACTACGATTAATATCCTCCAATGATTTGTAGAGCATTGTTTTACCAGCATCCTAGGTATAAATATTTTAATGAAGTTACATTATACGTGAACCGACCTGATTTGTATTGTTTACATGACATGAGGTAAATGAAGAAACATATTTTTACTGGAATATTGGTTTTACACTTGGGCGAACATAAATAGTTTGTTTTCCCTCCTTAAACCGCGCCCTGCTGGGTTTCCAGCCGAATGCGCTCCGCTGAGGGAACAAATTTCACCCCCACCCCCTATCTCCCGAGCCAAGGGCCACAGCGGGACGCGCAAGGCGGCAAACGAAAGCTCTCAATATAACAATTTTAAAGCACACATTTTTTCATAACGAGGTCTTATATCAGGTCAAGGTCAGGTCAAAAGTCAAAAGCATGCACCAAACCTTAACAGGGTCAAAAGTCATCAGCTTCAGGCGGATCTCGATCTAAAGATCTCGAGAAAACAATTCTAAAGCATACTTACAAATTTATCAACAATGTCTTATTTAAGGTCAAGGTCAGGTCAAAGGCCAAAACCACGTGTTTACAGTGAATTGTCTGCAGAGACCTGACTAGCAAAAGCAGTGGGTCCAAAGTAAAACAAAATACTGCCAAGTGTAAGAGAAAGGCACTGCTGGAGTATAAGCCTCGCACTAGGCACAGGTCAAGGTCAAGGTCATGTCACAAAAGGTCATTAAGTGCAAAAGTTACATAGAAACCATGTGACACATGTTCTTTGGGCTGTTTCAGACGTATAATTTGATGGTGACGGTCATTTTGCCATCTGATCTCATTTGAGTGATGGTCAGGTCAAGGTCAGGTCAATGAAGGTCACATTAGTTATTCATAATTTGTAATAAAAGACACAACTATGATGCAGTATTTCACTAGGAATCCATGGTGTCATTTTGGTTTACGTACGTATTCTAGAAAAGCCAAACAACGCATTTTAAAAATGGCGTCTTCAGAAGTTGCCTTTTGGAGTCATTACAAGGTCAAAAACACAGATATTATTTGAAATTTGGCATAGCGTCTCGTCATATGTATTTCTATCACATTTATTCCGGTATTTTGATTAAAAAAAACTTCAAATTTTGGAATTTGTGTCCATTTTCGTACCTTATTGTTGGGATGAAAGGGATGAAAAAACTTGACAAATTCGAGACAACCATTTTAAAGAAAATGGCATTTCCTTTTTTCACGGCTCTTGTTCGAAATTTGCTTCAAAACATGATGTTTTGTGAGTGATGAAACATTTGTCGAAATTAGTCTTCTAGTACTTTTCCAAAGACTTAAAAAACTATAGTCCGTTTTTTCTTAATTGGAAGTCGACTGTAAGCACCGTTCCGAAAACAGCACGGGCTTGACGTGGGATATTACTTGAAAACCGACCACACTCCACAGCAGCGCAGATTGGAACATAATGAGATTAAGCATGTTCAAAATATTTGCAATCATATAATGCTTAGATGTTATTATGATACGGGTTTGTATGCAATAAAAACTTGTAGGTTATAAACATACCTAATGTTCAAGATCAAGTCGTCCGCTGACGTGCCTGAGTAAAACTATTGTTGCGGCTATTCTGAAATCTATTGACCTCTTTATTATTAATGATACACCAAAGTGCGCCCCTGTGAGACGGTGAAGTTATTCCAGCAATCCTAGCACCAAACCCGTGCAGTTTCCGAAACGGTTCTTACAGTCGACTTCCAACACAGGAAAAAAATAAACTATAGTATGGTGTGAAATTGATATCAGACAAGGTAGGAAAAGATTCACGTGTTCCTTTTTCACGTTTAACACCCTTTTGAAGTTATTGCGAAAATCCTAGATGATGATAAATTTTACCCCCAGCGGGGAGAGGATTAGACATTGATCTACGTAAAGAGGTTATACATACAAAACTACACACTGTAAATGTTTTGCTGTTTTCCACGCAGCCGATAACTCAACCAAAGCTGGCTTCACTCCTTCGGTTTCAAGGACCTTACTTATTCGACCTGTTTTGTGGAAAACTATTTTCAAATACATATTTGAGTGATTAAATAAATAACAATTAAAGCCAAAGACATATGCCGAAAATCATTAAACATTTGTAATTACTCGCTGGTGCCAAGTTCCTACGATGTGCAAAGAGTCAATTATGCTTGATGAATGTATTATTTGTATATGAGATGTAAGTTATTGTCACAGTAAAAAAATGGTACAAGAAAGCAGCACCTTATTAACTTTTATTGAAACATCTCGCATAATTATTGACCAATATCCATGGCAATAAAATCACTGAAGTAGGAAAAGTTTGAGTGGTCTACTTTCGATTGCAGCAAGTCATCGTTTGGAGTTCTCCGATGCGTCACTCGCCATTCGACCTCCCTTCAGCTTCTTACAATCTTACCGCTTTCACTTCCTTTCTCCTCTCTCTCTCTCTCTCTCTCTCTCTCTCTCTCTCTCTCTCTCTCTCT
>JARFNZ010125752.1:0-11758 GCA_031763405.1 Balanus nubilus
AGTGCTGTAATTGAGTAGGGCGGTGACGGTGTGCAACGTTCGTTGTCATACTGACAATGAAACGACCAATTAGGTGTTTGAACACAGAGTCGCCGGGAACATTCTTGAGATGGACTCCAAAATTGTGTGGGAGATCTTCCTGATAGCCATCTTTAACTTATAATGACCCCATATTCCACGATCATCCTTGTTCATCGTGTTCATCGGCTAATGCTTATTTTTACGAGATTTAAGAACTGCGATAAACTCTTAAACAATTTAAAGATAAAATGGAAATAAATACATTGCCGCGTATTGCAACGGATATTGTTTCAGTCACGTGATCGAAGCACGTGATTACAATTTGTGGCCCGTGACCTCACTTTAATGCTGATGCTGAACTCACAGAGTAAAATGCACTTGACGGATCAGATTTTCAGTACCCCATGTTTGGAAGCCATTGTTGGCATAAAAAGCACTAGTAAGTGAAATGAAAAATATATTTTCAAATTTGTCATGAAATTCTCTATCCAGGCATATACAGGTGTCTTACTTTAAACAATATTTCTCCTCGTACTAGGCAAATGCAAAATTGCAGTTGTTTTGAAACGCTCGGGAGAACCCCTGTATATCGTATTTTGTATATATCTGGGACCTAAGGTCAGGAATGAGGTGAGCATTACACAACCCAGAAGTGAGGTGCTTCTGCATGTGCTCACGTGCACACCCCTTTCTATATCTTGGTAACGGCTGGGCCGCTTGTGTTTAAATTTGATGTGTGGTTATGGATCCGTTAGCCAGGGCTTTCCATGAGTCCGAGGAGGGATGCATCTGCACGTGCGCACGTGCACATCTCTATTCTATATCAGAAATGGGTTGGTCGATTGTGCTCAAATTTGGTATGTGGTAAGGGGTACTTAAGCTACAAGCTTTCCAAAAATCAGGGAGGAATATCTGCACATGCGCACGTGCACACTCTTATTTTACAGCTCAGGAAAGTCTAACCCCGCATATCAGTCACACCATAAGTAGTAAGTATATTTCCTTCACATTCGCTCGTGCATCGCCAACACCAGCGCCTTATTGACTACGAGCAAGTGTGCAGCGTGAAGCGAGTTCATATCTAGTGCGAGAGAAAATATGTATTTAAACAGTCCTATCCGGTGCGTGGCGATGCTTTTGAGTATCTTAGATTTTTGCAACCGTACGCTCGATTATCAAGCGGCTTTCTTTGCTGAGTATCTCCATCCGCTCTACCCTGTTTGAAACTGATGCCGACTCAGTTGGATGACAATCATGGCACGTGGCGCGTATATTGCGTAAGGGGTGTTAACAATATTATTCTAGCAAAAACACCGCATTGCCTAAGCAAGCATTGTTAACATATCGCGTGTGATAAGAAACAAATCACCTGCGGCCTTCGCATGCATGTTTTGGGAGGGTCTCTGCACGTGCGCACGTGTGCACTCTTATTATCCATCTCAGGAACGGCCTAGCCGATTATGTTCATATTTGGCGTGTGGTCAGTTGCCCTCGGTCAACACGATTCCGCAAGTCAGGGCTGGGGTGCCACTGAGCGAACGCACGTGCATGCCCGTATTTCACATTTTAGGGACGCCTAAGACCGCGTACTAGCTGTGCCATACAAATACTTCCTTTTCGCTCACTTGCTTATCGCCAACAACGGCGTCTTACTGGTCTTTATCTATAATTAGGGCACATTTGGAGAATGAATGTGAAAGTCTCAACTGTATTATATTAATCTCTTGTTATTTCATATGAATATCTCGATAGAAATTAAAACAACGAAACTTGTTGATTACGACATTTAGTTCGACAAGGAGTTCAGCCCGAAATAATGTATGCATCTCTTATCAAATCATCAACTCTCTATACAGTAAAGCAAGGGAATCAACGGTGCTCAAAAATGATACATTTAGTAGGTCATATGAAAGTATTAGCTCTGTATCCTGCATGAATAGTTTACAGTGGGTCTGATATAGTTTGCAGTAGGTCTGTGGGTCTGATGACACTAGGAAGACTGGCCGTCCATGATAACATGTACGAAAAACGATACTGTTCTGTCATACCAGGGGGCGCTACCTTTGTTTCTCCGCAAACATAAGGGTTAGGTACATTAAGAAAGCTCATACAGGACTTGCCTGAAGCGATGTGCATTGCATGTGCATCCTGTGGAAAATCATGACCATGCAACGATCAAGATTATTGCAAATTATGGAACGATGCCTTGCATGTCGAAGAGTGCAGGATAGACGCCATTGTTTGAGGCACGGCAGCTTGTCGACGTACTCAATCACCCGTTCTCTGACATTGCCATGGCAATGTCAGAGAACATTGCCATGGCAATGGGGCTGCAGCCCCAGACCCGTATAACGACAAACAGTCAGAATGTAGGTACTTCCACGACATTTTCCACACAGTTCAATTAGGGTTCAGCAGTCGAATTAAAATGCAAAATTGGTTGACAGACAAACGTAGCAATAAAAGAAGGCAGGAGTGTTGGATCATTTCAGCTCCTAAAGAGCGCAGATGATACATACATTGATTGCAATATCAACAGCTGCCTCTGTATTAGACGGTTTCAGCTGCAGTTGGTAGATGGCTCTCGATGTTCATGCTGTAAATTGGCTATTAAATGTATATAATATGTACATGTCTTGTACAAACTTGTGTTGTTCTGTGATTCATAATTTATTTGTAATATTACACCCGTATATTTCGTACCAACTGTGTTACAAATAATACATCCCAAAATAAATGTTTATTTTTCGGTATCCGGAAAGGTAAATTTCTAAGTGCAAATTCACCCTATATATTATATTTAGTGATTCGGTTCGAGTAAGAGGACGTGCATGTCAGTCATAGCTTAACATTTATTCCATAGCATTAGAAAGCAAGGAATATTAAACCAAACTTCAAAAGTTAAAGTTCAAATCAACGTTAGAAATAAAGGTGAATATTTCAGGACTTTCGAAAACATGATTTTATAGATGGTGATGCTCGAACGACTCGCAGTGAACATTTTGAAGGCGAAGCATGAAGTTCCTCTTGAATAGCTTGCTACAGTTGCGCTCATCCCTTGTACCAGTTTTGGCTGAAAAGATACACAAGTTGTCAGTCATTGTGTATGACAGGTCCAGCTGTACATTTCACAAGTATTTTGGTGTTACGTTTAGGGCCATATTTCACCGTATCAGCTAAAAAATAAAATGGTTTTGACATATTATCCACAAAACAGGAGCAGTTAAAAATCAATTTAACTTTCAATCTCCTAAATTGCACATTAACCCTCGCCAATTCAGGGGCTGCACCCCCCCCCCCCTCCGTTTTTCGTAAATGTCTCACGTATTGATGGATGGATCGCGAACAAATTTTTGGCGCTCTACAATTCAACAATATGTCGCCTACCCTGAATGCTTAGAAACCGTGTGACCATGACCCGTGACCTATGACATTTTCCTCATTGTCATGCCAAGCGCAAACGACGTCCAGTGGCATACCAGAGTGGCACCACGTTTAAGCTTAAGACTTTTATGCCAATCCTGAGCCATGATTTTGTATCCAACCAACGACTTTCGCAAGAAAATACATTATCTATCTATCTATCTATCCATCTATCGATGCTTATCACTCGCACGCTTCCTTATTTTTGTTGTTCAGGAGCATATATTAACAAGGGTAGCTAAGGGACCTTTATGGTTTCCACTATGTTCACTAACGTCCAAAGGGAAACCAAGGTCACTGACCTCTGACTACTTCGGATGACGTTTTTTTTTATCTCCAATGCCTTCTAGGTATTTTATGCGCTGATTTCCAGTTATTTAATTAATGTTTCACAAACATGGCTTAAAATGAGGCCA
This sequence comes from Balanus nubilus, assembly GCA_031763405.1. NCBI lineage: Eukaryota > Metazoa > Arthropoda > Thecostraca > Balanomorpha > Balanidae > Balanus > Balanus nubilus. The sequence goes on from JARFNZ010125752.1 coordinate 3,861, forward strand.
TGGTCTATTACAAGTCAACCGAGGTCACTGACCACAAATGACTGGAGATGACCTTTCGATCTTTGACAGGTAATACAGATCAACTGAATCCTGAAATGTATCGAAACACATTCTAATGACCACAGGGAACGTCTTGGTCTTTAAAGCACTGCTTTAACTTGATTAGAGCTCATTCTATAAGCACAAATGCAAGTTGGCGATTTTCCGCTCAATGACCTGACCTCAGAGGTCACCAAATGACCCTGGACCTAAAAACAGATATTACCGGCTTCCTCTCATCACTAAAAAACGCTCGTTTTTTAGTTGAAGATACAGCTTAATTAGGGACGAATCGGCAGGGGGCTGTACCGTTACCGTTATGCAGCAGCATTCCCCTGCACTGACGAGTGGCGAAAATTAAACATAAAATAAACATTAAAGTTCCGCACAACAATTGGAAGCTCCTGTATGTGTCAATCAAGCAGAATTGTAAGGTTTGACCTCCCTCTCCCGCCTCACCACTTAATACTGGAGACATTTTCTGGGTCGTCGCATCTCTTGGTCTCGGCGTTGAAGACGCGTCCCGCCTCGCAGCCGTGTCGGCGGGGCACCACGCCGTCCAAACAGGAGAAAAAGAACTGACAGTCCTTGGGGTCCTCAAACCGCGGGTGCAGAGGCTGGCCAGGGCCAGGGTCCACTATCTTGATCCCCGGACATTGGAAGTCCAGATATTCTGAAAGGCGGTCACTTTTGTTAGACATCCCAATTGCATTTTGTTTATCTACTGACAATTTTTCGCATCACATCTTTTCGTCATTCGGCCTTGTGTTGTGTGTGTGTGTGTGTTTTTTTTTTAGGGGGGGGGGGCGGGGGGAGTTGAGGTCAATGCAAGAATACATAACCCATTTATGCTATTTATGTGTCATCGGATACGACAAACACACTTTATTTTGAAAGACAAAATATGATGACAAGTGGCATTCGTTATTGGTTGATTTTTTTTGTAAGTTATACATCGTTTATCATTAGTGAGTAATCGTTCTTCTGACCGATGCTCTCTGGATGATAAACGGTTGTTCGATAGGCGGCCGTCGGTCGGTTTGTTTTCCCAACAGCTGATCTTCTGTCCTCTATCACACCCGCGATAAACAGGCACTGACAGTCGCCGGCCACTGGATAAGATGCAGCGAGGATCGTCCCTGGGAAAACTGGCTGGTGGCCACATACACTGTTCTAGAGCTCTCCTCGTAGCATCGCCGTGTGATAGCGTGCACGGTAAGTCCAATGGAGGTTCGTCCGGTCCGCGACTGGTTGACACTCAACCTTATCTCACATTGCCGCTCCTTCATGTATTGTCGGGCGGATGCCCATACGAACCGTGTCAACCTTGTCCTAACGGAATGGAATTGACCGGTTGCACGTTGTGGGATGTAAGCAACATCGAAAATTCATAATGTTTGTGAATTTTTGATGCATGTCTGCCTCAAATTGGTATTGGAGCTCCTATCTATTTTCTATTTTAAAAATGAGATCAATTAATAAGTCAGGTACTTGAAGGCAAAGTTGTGACCTAGCAGCGAAGTTGGGGCGCTACAACGGTCCGACGGTGATTGTTGCTCGGAAGTACAAATATTTGCAGTTGGTATGCCTTTTATACATTATATGTTTCACTTAAGTTGGGAAAATTCTTGAATAACTAAGGGGACAAGTGTTTAAAAAAAAATAAACGGCACAGCTCACCTTAACCATACATCAATGTTTCAGCTAGTTCAATGTTAAAGAGAATGTAAGGGGTTTTCCACTTTTTGGAGTCGGCAGTAAACATAACGGAATAAATTAAATAACAAATTTAAGTGATTTTGCTACTTGATGTCTCCATCCACCTGAAAATGCTACGTAACTTAGTTTTGTGCTCCACGTGTAATTGTTTGCTCGGATAGTCACATTTAGAGTAGTATTACTTCAAACACGTCGAAACTCGAAATTATTCTGCTAACATTCCCGAGGTTTTACGTGATTTAAAGTGGCATTTAACATTTACATATGTAGACAGCCGATTTAGGCATGAGTGTACGCCATCACTCGAAAAAGGGGGAAATAATTGCATTATTATTACATTTTATCAATTTCCGTACTTCAAATTTCTTCTTCGAAATGTGCCGATAGTGATTTTTTCGAAGTTATGGAGTTTCTAGAGATATTTTTTCCGTCCGGTTGATAATTGCTGCCATGTTAAGATCCGACAGCGACTTCTGCATATGAGAAAATCATCGTCGTCAGTCGTTACGGCGTCGTGTTGGAAGGTGATTATTGCTGCTATTGCTTATTTTTAGATCCAACTTACATTTTCTGATGATCACGGCATTTCTTATCGTGGCCTATTTTTGGTCATGTGCGCCTTAAGCGCCCAATTGATGAATCATTGATAAGAGATGGGACAATCAAATACTAGTGCTGGATAAATCGGTGGCGTTTTACAAGTAAGTACAACATTCTTGCTCCGATTCCAGCTTTATTAAACTACAGAATTCGGCAATTTTTGGTAAAATGCACCATAAATAGCAAGGTTCAAAATGTACCTTGGCATACAAATTACAGCCGACATTTCCAAAATCCTTACATTACATACATACCTAATACATACCTGTCAGAAACTGGCAGCGATAGAAATTGAAGTTGGAATGAAAACAAAACTTTCTTTACATGTCCTTCGCTACAGATGCAGTAAGAACAGTAATCCGAAATGAATAAAGATGTTTCTAAATAAACTGCGTTGCACTTAGCTGCCGGATCCACCAGACTCCCACCTGGATTAAACTACCTCCTCCACATGACTTTGCTTTCAATCTTCCGTGCAAACGACGCCACGCAGCTAAATGACATGTCATTTAGATGCATGTTTTGCGGGGTCTTGTGTTTAGTGGTGATTAAGTGTTGTAAAAGCCGAGAACAGCTAATCAAAATAGAAAAGTGGAGGACTCCTCGTGGAAGCAGCCATTTACCGACGACGTTGTTACCATACTGTTAATATATGATTTTGTCACTGACCCTTTTTAGGAGGGTTGTTTTTCGAAACTTTAGTAAGGAAAACATAATGTTTTAGTTATCTTATTACAAAACGAATAGTCCAGCACAATCCGTGTGTTTCATTTGACAGGTTTGGTCTCATTTGACATAGAAACGTAATATCAAAATCGACATGCAACAGGTCAATTGTTCAGACGGAGGCTGAGCGCCGAAGACGCGGAGCCGAAGTCCAACAAGCAATACAAAATGGGCTCAAGTCATGTTTGTATGTAAATATGTATGTATGTTTTTCGAGGATATATCATAGTTCAAAGCATTTAGCGAAGTCAAACTGATACCATATAGTAGCATCGTGGATAATATATTGGTTAGGAATGACATCAGCGGAGTGCGGTGCCTAGCGAGTGTGTGGCGCGTGATCGTAGTTCCCATAGATTTAACACTTACAAAAATTCCCATAGACTGAGGGTCTCTGAGCGAGACATGGCACGCGGCAGTTATGCAAATACTGGATATGATTTTAGAATCATATTTTAGTCAATGCTTAGTACATTGACAGCGAGGGAGTCTTTCAGAACGACAGTTTTATGCGGAAATATATATTTCCTAATATCGGCAAATATCGTTGTAGTATACTCGCCTGCGTCTGTCTCATGCCATGCATGCTATAAGTAGTAACAAAATGTTTCAAATGCATACGAAATATATACTCGCCAAAAAGTTATGATGTCCATAAATAAAAGCTGTCAAGCTATAATTGTGCACGCGGTGAGTTGAATGACTGTTTGTTCCGGTGCGGTGAAGTGGGCCGTTCAGTGCTCACCCTCTGAGTTGCAGTTGCGTCCAGCTTGATCGGGCCACTGGCACGTGCTGGTCTTCAGCGAGAACAGGAGGCCGGCTGGACACGTCAGGTGGTTGGCCTTGCCCTTGGTGCACTGGGTGAACTTGTTACACACCGTCGGGTTCGGGTCCGGGTAGTAGCCATTCTGCCGGGGACACAGCGGCCCAGACGGCTGCGCCTCCTCTGCAGAAAGAAGCAGAACAAAATCTGAATATATTCGACATTGATGCACAAATCGACGAGATGTGTATTTTTACAACTCCACGTCTTCAGGAGGGTCATTTGAAAGCGTGATCAGTTAAGGGACTGCCAGGAGCAGTCATTTCGAATTGACGTAAAATAAATATATACCGTTCAATGACCAATTGTTGGACATTTGTGATGGCGTGATCCGATCACCCTCCGCTTCAGCAGCAGGCGCTCAAGTGAACATGTCGTGACGCGCCTGTTTCACCACTTTCATCAGCAGCATCTGGTACATGCTGAATGGAAAACTTCCGTTTTCAGCTGTTTCATGGTCCGTGGTTCATACCGATCAACATAAGCGAGGGCCTGAGACCAGAATCTGAACTCTAGACGGAACAGGTCCAGACTGAACGCTGCACTGGACAGAGCTGCTTGCTGCTTGTTGAACGGTCGGTGGCACGTGCCTGCCGATTAACTGCAACTAATCTTAACCCACGCACTGCCGCACTGTCGACCCCGTAACCAAATATTGCACCACTGGCATCATAAATAGTAGCCTAAGATAACACTATACTGAAAGAAGTTGACTGATCTGATGCCTATCCTTGGATTACGAAACATTTAAAGATTTCCCCGTGGATTTATAATGGGGAAGTCACGAAAATCCTCCTGAACTTAGGTCACCGATATCCAAATCCTAAATATAATCCTAAATCCTAAATATACAAGTTGTAGGTCGTGATGTTCTTATGAAATGCAAACAAAACAAAATATCTCGGCCAATTACTGTGGCTGTGACACAACCTTATAATCTTGGGAGGTAGGGTGACATGTTCTGAACTGGTAACCTGACCTGAGATGACATGAAATAATATTTTACACAATGCACAAAATTGATGTCCCAACAGCTGTGTCAAATTTGTCGGCGGAGCACAACCGTTTTTCCGCTACCGATGACAAAACTGGAGGGGGAGGGGACGAACACCCCCCCCCCCCCGGCATAGCCAGGGTTAATGACCCATCAACGGTTAATTGCCTTCGGAGATGCCAGCTGGAGATAAGCCAGCCATACAGATGGTACTACCCAACATGCAAAGGCCACTGTTTTCTTAAGGATGGCGCCCCCTGCCTCACAACTACTCCTGTCATCACGCGATGGAATTCCTCTTATCAAAGTTCGGCTACCGGATCATCTCCCGCGAAAGCGAAGACCTCTGGGCAGCGTGCTGTTCATACCGCCAACACCTGTTTCTGGTCTCATGCCCTCGCTCATGTTGGTCAGTGACCCGCGGTTCGCACTGGATCTGCCATCCACCATCCGCCACCCGTTTCTGACAAAACGGTCCGTTTGGGCGCCGTTCGTGACGGGTTCGGTGCGAACTGGGGAGCGGCGCCCATGAGCGCCACCTGACGGTTCGTAGCGGCGCGCAACAACTGACTGCGGCAGGCAGCGGTCCGTTTTTCAAAGTTGAGCATTGTTCAGCTTTTGACAGGGTGACTGGACGTGACGGGTGTTGTTGTATATATAAATCAAGATCAACTTGTTTGTATGTGGTAAGTATACTGTTATGTGACTGCAAGCTTCCAAATTAAACAAAAATCAGAAACCTCCCCAGCGATAACCATGCATTGCTATGGCAGCCCAATCTGTTTACCTTAATGGGGCAAATGATTAATGTGGTGCGCAGAACAAATACTACGCACCACATGAATAATTTGCGCCATTAAGGTAAACATATTGGGATGCCATAGTCCGTTTCAAGGGCTATACGATCTTTGGTCGACGCCCGCCGAACTGGCTGTTTTGCTGGAAACGGATGGCGGATGGCGGATCCAGTGCGAAACCGCGGGTAAGAATAAATACCGACATGCACCGGAGCTTAACCCTCGCACCGGCGGGGGTCTGAGCTAACTTCGCACCGGCGGGGGGGGGGGGGCGGGTGACCGCCCCCCCCCCCCCCCCCCCCCCAGAGATCTTGGAAACTAAGCAACGTAGCGACAAGCGGCAAACGGCAATAGATAGGTCGCCACAAGAACTACAACATTTACATAGGTCATTTTTTTGGGCAGGTCAATATTGAGGTCACCAGAGGTCACCGAAGGTAACAATTTGTCATATTTCGAGTAACTGGAACATCGTTTCAGTTTTTCCGATGTAGCGTAAGAACTATGATAGCTTGAAATAAATTTAAAACGGCAATCGACAGCAAATTGAATTCCCTATCGCATTAATGTCGTCAGATTTGAGCTACAGTCAATGGTTTAGGCTACAGAGGTTATCAAAGGTCTAAATAGTCATTTTTGCGAAAATCGTTTTCGTTAATAAATCGTTAACTATTTATCGTAATTTAATGAAAATTTGACCTCAGGTCAAGGTCACGTATTAACCCAAATGGGTCAAGTGGGGTCATGTTGCATATATATATATATATATATATATATATCGATGTGCCATAAGTATACGAACACATTGGTACCATTTGTTTGTCTGTATCTTCACTAGATCGATAGTTACTGGCAACAAACTTTGTGTGACGTCATATGACCTTAGCTGACCTTATAGGGGTCACCGATAAAAAATTACACTTGAATGATAAACCATGGCCTAAGATGGCGTGATCCTGAAATAGTTAGACTTATCTGATGTGTAAAAAAAGTTTTTGAATTTTCTCCCATTGCTTTATAATGGACAGGTCACGAGAATGAACTGACCTCAGATCACCGATATACAAAATCCGAGATATACAAGTTGTAGAACCTGATGCCCTTATGAAATGCTGAAAGTTTAATATTCATCCGTCAACCACTGTGGCTGTGACAGAACCGCAAACTCGGAAAATGGAGGTGGGAGGCAAGGTCACGTGATGTGACCTAGTGACGTGACCTTTGATGACCTGTGGTTATTTTTTTTTTTTTTACAAAATGTGCGGTATAGATGTGCCAATGGTTGTGCTAAATTTAGCGGCGCTGCGGGCCGCCGTTTTTTGCTGTTGACGAAAAACCTATGGGGGGGGGGCGGTTATCCCCCCCCCCGTCGGTGCTAGGGTTAATATGCACACCCGTTGGAGACACATTTCAAGAGAACGAAAAAACTCCACATTTTTGACTTACCATCAACAGCAACCACAAAATCAGGCAATCACTCCGCCGCGGATAACCGTGAAGCCCCCATCAGGCGGAAGGCAGACCGGAAAGGGATGGTCTATCTTTATTGATGTGAAATTAATATGCAAAGTTTGTTTTTATTGAATTTATCACAACCAACTGAAATAATGAACTATAAATTAATTAATAAATTTATATGTATATGAGATCCGATTTTTTCATTCAGTTTTACACATTCAAAATAATTTATTTTCATGTGCATACCTATTTCTAAATATGGATATCAATGATGTATGGGAATAGGGGGTATTACCGATATTGTTAATTACAAAGTCTTTATTTTGGAAGATAAACCAAAAGTAGGTACAACAACTGAAAATTATACAATATGTTAGCATATATTTAAATGACACAGTATCCAAGCAATGTCCATCAAAACAAATAGGCGTGTGAACTGCTATCTATTGATGGAACTCGCAACTAAAGCCTTCGAAATGCACAGAGGTTTTCAGTAAGATCTCCCGAGCGGGGATCCCTCGCCCAGATTTCTTTTGATGCGTGCAGGCTTGCGGGATCGAATCCATGGCCGGCCAAAGTTTTCGTTCGTGAAGACAACCTGGGCCCTGTTTCACCAAGTGAATATATTCCTTTTCGATGGCGTACATATTCACTTTTGGAATACCATTACATATTCTGTTTCACCAAGTGCGTACTGGAATACTTATTCCATCCAAAGTACACCGGAATAAGTATTCTCTTT
>JARFNZ010125763.1:0-16832 GCA_031763405.1 Balanus nubilus
GCCCCCCCCCCCCCCTCCAGGGCGCTGAATTCTGAGACCCCCTCCACAGCGCGTGTTAATGCCTCGAAGTTACAAAACCATTGAACTTTGTGCATTGCGCAAATATACGTCCTCTAGTAATAATTCGAAGTTTAAATTGCTTTATCAAGCATTGCATTTTCAACATAAAAATATTATTTCATAGCGTCTTGTGGTCAAGTGTTTGAGTACTGTTCAGTGTTCACTAAATAGTTCATAGAGACGTAACCAGATGGCTCTAATGAGCAATGGGTCTATTGGTGTTTGGTCCGGCAACATGGCGTTGAAAGGTCTCATGCTGTTTCTACCCGAGATGATTGAACGGGGAAGACGGGTAATAAGCATCAATTTGCCCGTCTAACCCCATCACATTATTTTGGGTTAAATCACGTGTTTAGTAACAAAATGCCGGGCTGGATAGTGGATTGACTCCCTATGGTCTCTGTGCTATATTTCGCCCTAAGGTGGTATGATTAATTAGCCCCAGCCCCGGGGAAAGATCATTTTGGTGAGTTCCCCATTATAAGCCGATGGGCGACATAAACTAATGCTTCCTAGAAGATATATGCATTAACTAAGCAATTTTTTCCTGATCATGCTATTTCAGCTCATCCTTGATGACCCGTGTGCGATCGTTGCACTGCAAGATATCTGCAAGATAGTCTAAGGTCACCTGGGACCACTCACATCTCTTTGCCAGCAACTAACATTATAGAATAGAGATAAAAACGAGTAAATGACACAACTGAGTCTCGAGGAGTCGCGTCACTCCACATGCAACAGGATCTACCCGGGTTGCCAAACGACTGACCGATCAAATTTCGAAATTGACTCACGTCACCATAAATATGTATCGATGCGTATTGATGAGACAACGTGATTGTGCTAGAGTTATTACGTTATCTTTGGTACATAAAAAGTTAAATAAAAATGCAAATATCTAAAAGGATATGAATATAGCCGTATCTATGTTAGTTATACCTACCAATCTACAAAAAAACGATGTCTATGATAAAGACACACGAATAATGGTTTCGATCGATATAGAACAAGTATACGTTAAATTTTATTTGTATTGGTGGGTATTTTTCTAGTATACTTTCCTTTCTGTCTGTTGCTGTTTGTCAAATATCCGCTTTTGAGTCAAGGGGCTAACCCCTCTCAATTGACTCAAAAACATAATGTTTAATCCCTCAACTACATCCCTAATTTTGCCCCAGTATTTATCAAAGCGCATATCAATAAATCACCGAAGTTCTGATAGAATGTACCAATTACTGTAACTTCAAGGAGCCTGGTGTGCCTGGTGAGCCTGGTGTGCCATCTCGCCTTGAAGGATTAAAGAAGTACATCAAAGCATTTACAAGATCAGATAAACGCCTGTCCGGTATGCCCCAATTGGAAATCCGTCTTACCCCACATGGTTGGGCCAGACAGCTTTTTGCAGTCTCCACGATAAACGTCTCCCATGTGCACACTTTTGAAAGTTGGCTGGTGTGGCGTCGGCTATAGGTAGGTATATACCAAAATGTTGTAAGATGTCTGAGACAAAATGACAGACTATCGTGGGTCTTGTCCCGGATATGTGAAGCAGCAAACACAACTATACCAGTCATACCCCATTAACCTCTACTCGTGTAGGACAAATCCAGCTTCAAGAGTGATTTACAGTGTTTACAAGCAAAACCTAGCCAAATGGCTTAAATTTAATAAATTATTTTGCCTATTGTGCGGGAAGTATTGGCATGAAGGTAATTCCAATGAAGTGGACAAAACATTATACCTATTTCTTCTAATTTTCTCTGTATATTTCAGACGTGATGCCAACAGTCGGAGAGATGGAGATTCTGCCCCCGCCCGCCGGCCTGGAGGAGCAGCATAAGGCCGTCTTCACCGCCGGGGCCGTGGCCTTCCTCACCGACTGCTACACTCAGTTCAAAGATGACATTCAGTCGGTAAGCAATGGTTAAAAGGACATTTTCACCTAAAAACTAAAATTTGATATGTGATATTCCTCCTATCCCAACAGCTCAGTCCGTTTAGAGAAAAAAATCGCTCTCAATCGTTTTAATCTTCATTTGAAGTTCTTTCGCATATTCCTTTCGAAATCGTAGTTTACTGTGCATTTTCCGCATTTACCTACTTAACTCCGGACGGTACTTTTCCTAACTTCGTGCAGTTTTTTTATTATAGAAAAACACAGAAAAAAGTATCTTCAAATTAAGATTGCAAACGGTTGAGAGCTAAGTTGTCAAAACTGACTGGACTATTTAAATAGGACATAATAGCTCCGTCGCATATCAAGTTTTGAAAGAAGGGATTTCACAGCAATACTCATTGATAATGACATTAACATATTTTTATCAGCGGCTCTATGGACTCGTCGGCGAACTCTCTCAAAATCCTGCCACTGAGTCCTGCCACTGAGTCCGCCCGGGCCACAAGCCTTGTGAACAAGATTAAGGAATGTAAATTCCGAGAATCTTGTCACTAAAATCCTCGAAATTTGAAAAGTTCAAAGAGGTCGATCACGGTCGTCAGATATCCCGCGCCCCGCTGGGGGGAGGGGGGGTGCAAAATCTGCCCCCCCCCCCTGCCATATTTTTTTCTCAATAACAGCTACACGACGCTAGATATCGAATTAAAACTTACAGTACCTGATGATGCATCAATTTGACGTCTTCCTGCAAACTTTCAGCGAAATCGATCGGAAATTTTGTGAGAAAATAACGTTTTAGTGACGTCATGTTGCCATTTTTGGTCAAAAATCGACGAATGTTTAAACGGTCGTAAAACATCGCGTTTTAAAGTAACTTGCAAATAAAACTCGCCAAAAGACGGGAAATTTGATTCTCTACAACATGGTTATCTCGGATTTTCAAACTTTTTAATTTTTGACCCCCAAAAATTCCAATAAACACATTTTTTGGGAACATTTCCTATAAAATCCAAAATTTTCAACATTAAAAAAAACGGAGTATATGTAAGAGACGTACCTCTAATCTATCAACATCCCAAATTTCAAAGCAATATCTTATTTTTGACCCCCAGATGACTCCAATAAGTGTACATTTGGATGACGTCATTTTTTTCTAATTACGTTTTTTTGGCGTTTTTTTACATCGTACGCAACAATAAATTACACTATTGGAATTCTGAGACAAAACTCTATCAGAAACGATTGTTAAATGTTTAAAAAATAACATTTCAAAATTTGACCTTTTTGACCTTTTTTGACCTGGCCTTGAGGTCAAATGTCAAAATAATTGTTACCATCGAGTTCTACGTCTGAAATCAACCATATAACATGTGTCACACGATTTGCATATGGCATTTGCATATGGTTACCTTTCGTGACCTCAGCTTGACATTGACCTGTGCTTACTATGGGAGTTTTGCTCCAGCAGCACCTTCCCCTGTTCATTGGACGTGTTTTGGCTGAGTTTGGGCGCGCTGATTTTTATAGTATTGTCTCTACAGCCAGTAATCCGGAAACATGTGGTTTTGACCTTTGACCTGACCTTGACTTTTGACCTTGACCTTTTAAGAAAAAAAATAACCACGCTTTAGAATGTTCTCATTGAGAGCTTTCGATCGCCGCCTCGCGCATCTCGCTACTGCTATTGGTTCGGGAGTTAGACAGACAATTTCCCCCCAGCGGGGCATGTTCGGCTGAATGCCCCAGCGGGGCGCGGGTCAATCATGTTTTTTAAAGGCTCTAACTTCCGAATATTGTATTTGCCCTTCACTGTTCCTAAAACCTGCAATTCCATTATTTGCCCCATGTTCTGAGTCAGAAAATGTTTGAAAAAAACAAAGCAGCCTTGAAGAAGTGTGTCCGGAACCATCTAATTATCAAGTATTTAGGGCCTGTTGCTTCAATGTGAAATTAATTTATGTTCTCACCATTACCATTTCAGCATCGAATGTGCTATTAACTTATTCGACTAGATAAGTGTGTTGTATAAGGTATTACTTTTAATATTCTTATTGAGTATATTGTTATTGATCTAATATTTTCATTCTTGTTTTGCTTCTTTGCTTTTATTTTCCTTTGGTTTATGCTGTTCCCTCCAAACCTATATTATGTTCATAACTTGGACTCTCGAATAGTAGGTACTGCATATTATTTGGTTTCTCTTTTTTTGTCCCACTAATAACTAACCATAGTCAACCTCGGGATTCCACCGAACGTGACTAGCTCCGCCATCTATCGGGTGGATCATGGGACATAATTTTTCTGATAACCAAGTGGCGAACTGTCCTAAAAAAATATATAAATAATGCGGAGATTGGTGTGACTTAACGTAAGTGAATGTCAATTCTTTACGTTAAGTTTCTTTTCTTTGGTAATTAACGTAGTCTGGTCACATGGGCATGGAAGGACACTCCTTCATACCTATCTGCCGTCGCTTTTGATGGCGGTCATTAAATAGATGCGAGACAAAAACTGCAAACAATGGAAGTGAATTATCCAGAGCTTCATTTGGGGCGAAAGATGCACGCCTGAATCTCTAAGACTTTCGAAATATTATGACAAGAACAGCTTGCCCCGACACCCGACGGCGATGAAGTTCATTGCTAATATTCCCAAATCACGAAGATTTAAAACTCCATCTTTAGCTTGGTATGAATCTATTTGTAATGCGTTTTTATCGGTTTTAGCTTAATTTACTAAATTTTCGAAATATTCCCAGAAGACGCAAAATAGACAGACCTTATGTGTGACCATTTCAACCGTGGGCCCCTATACCTATCTGTTGTATCATCAGGTATTGATAATAACTAGCTGTATACTGATATTGTATTTTGTGGTACAAATGTTTGGCATTCACACCGAGGCTGAGAATATCCAAAATTAGATGAATACACATACAGTTTTGCCATCCCGAGAAAACTGAGTGAGAGACGAATTAGGAGTTATATCACTGCATAGCAAATGAATACAAATAACAATGACTTAGAGCATGAATTCCACGATATAAATTAGATTACATAATACATGATCTCATGCAACGTGGGGAGTGCTTTCTCCAGACCTCAACATTTTTTTTTTAACCGTACCTCTTTTGGGGACCGAAACGCCCCTCCCTCTTTAGCAATATCTTCAACACTCACGTCATTGTTGTTGCCAAAATCTGCATACTTTTCTCATAACAATTCCTCATACGCAGACAAAGGCGAATTCCGGCAATCTTGCCTACCGCAAAACTGTCAAAAATTTGGTTTTCGACCTGGCTTCATTTCTGTGTTATTCTTGAAGAGTGTGTGCAATGCTATTGAATGCCGTTTCGTTTTTTTTAAATCGGCAAGGCAAGTAGGGTGCCAAAAAAGGGGAGTAGTGCATGGAAATAATCGACTTGAAAAAGGTCTACGCCCCCCCCCCCAAAAAAAAACCTTACTGAGAATGGCGGCTGGTACGTCCTTGCATGGACTACAATACCTCAATTTCTTATGCAGATTAAATGCTTTCCCGGTAATCGAGAGATCTTGTCATAGAGCCTATAATACATATTGTTATTGTTGTTATTATGATTTCATCTCACCGCCAACCACAGGGGAGTGGGCGTCACGGTGGACATTGTAACAACATTGCACTGATACAACACTCATACAACTCACATCTCTTGCTAAAAAGGATTAGCGACAAAGCCGTACAAAGTCTTTATTTGTATGTGCTCCTTTAGCTTAACTTCAACCGCCCCATACAAAGGCTGAACAAAAAGTATCCAACCTTTGTCACTAAAAAATAAACGAGCTTGTTCACTGAGTTGGGACTTTATGCTACTTCAAAGAATGTTCCTTGGGACTCAAAACACCAAATTTCACGGCCATTCTGCTACTTCGAGCGATGTTAGAAGTGCTTCTTTACTACCACTACCAGGGCCACTGCCGCATTTGTCTTCATCTCGTTGGTGTCCTCTAAACCGGTGTTTTTCAACGGCATCTTCTTATACTGGGAAAACAGCTAGGCGTCACAAAGAATCATGTCATGTGAGGATTGGGCCTGTTGCGCCTGTGCGATCCTGTGCTAGGTCAAATACCTCGATGAAGTGGGATGAGTGGGTCTGCGCACCGCTATGGCGAGGTCGCCATTTACGCGTTGTTGGCAACTCCGGTCTCTTATGCCGCATAGCGTCGCGCTAACGACGCAGTACTTTCGAGATAATACGCTAGATTTCCTGAACTCCAGAGAACTCATCGTCAACAATACCCTGGCAATCTAATAAAACCTTGAATATGACCTTCATCTTCCTTCGAACCTGCCACACCCACGCCTGCCTGACCGCATGCTGCCCTTCAATGGAGCTCGACCACTCTAGAGACTATTGTACCAAGCCCGAATTTTCGTAACAACCACTGACTCATGCCAAAAGCCTGCTAGACCTCCCTTATAGTGTCAGGCTGCTGTCCCAAGAATCTGACGGAAGTTAATGCAACGTCTTCTATCACTTCTATTCTATCAGTAGATGAACATTCCCCGTTTCCGTGCGGAATTCCCGATCGTCCCCGGCGCGGAAAGTAGCAAAAAACGCACTCTCCCTGGGATTCCCTGGAATCCCTGCGGGAATCGAGGCAATGGACGCGCCCTAAGCCATGTGTCGGCGCTGAAAATATTAATTGCGTAACAATTTCAGCATTTTTCTCACTGGTTATCGTCCCAGCGGGTTTCGAGTAAGAAAATGAGGTGGGATACTTTTTAATGACCGTGGTATCTTATTCTATTCTAGAAACAGTAACAAAAGATATTAATCGCTGTTTCCTCACCATATATTGATGGCAAGAAAACTCTCCCGATTTTCCACGCTCAGTCCGTCACCTGTTTCGACAATTTTTCCCCGTTTCATGTAACACGTGGCTGATCTCATAGCGGAGCATGTTCCGGCCGCACCAGCTTCTAAGGCGCTCCTTGCATTGTTGCCATTTCTTTGTTGTGTCTCTTCAATTAATCCTGTTTAATGCCGTTAATACTGCTTAAGGCGTTTTCCGCCTTCCTTGTAGGATCTGTTTGCATGGTACTTCTCTCCACGTCGGTAAGTTATTTCATATACACATAGTTGTATTTCCGGGGCTTGCTTGTCCTTGGATTAAGTAAGATGGTCTTGTAAGGTTCGGTCCTTTTGAAGTTCGGCCTCATGATGATGAAATTCATTTTGCATAAGTCTCTCGTTGGAGATGACAGTTTTCAGGAAGCATTCCAGGTACGGAAATATGTATTACTGTCACTTCTTAGGCTGGTGTCTTGCTATTTATGCCGTCTATTACTGACACGTTTCCACCTGGATGGGTTGCTGCCAATCTTACATTCTCAATTTAGGAACGCATCTAATTTAATAATATTTTTAGTTGTTAAAGATCTGTCAGCAGCACCCATATCTGGATACATTACAAAGTACGACAATTCGACCCAACAAATACGCCGAGATCTAGCAGAATTAATCCGTGCCGCTTAACGGTAGTCGAAAAACGTTGTTAGACATCGTCTTGCAAGTACCATCAAAATAATTCAGTTAGGCCTGGTACTCACGGAGCGAAAATGAAAAGAAACGTAAGGCTCCATAACACACAGGTAAACACTCCATTCCTTTATTTTGTTTTCATCGCACCGTAATTAACACATTATACATCATTTACCTCCCGTGAACGTCGTTTCGATATCTATTTGCATCCTGCTTTTGTTTGTTGTTGTTTGTGGCCTGTTTACTTTACAAATTTTACGTTTTTGTAACGTTTGCTCTACGTTTTCGCGCAGTGAGGACCGGGCCTTATTGTTTAGTTCTGGTCAATATCAACGTTACGTTTACCGATGGTGATAAGGGGAGACAGGGGCAAAATGCCCGCTGCCGGGGTAAAACGTTTCACCTTAAGTTCTGGCTACTTAACAAGTTTATGATGACGATTTTTTACCGCGGAAAAGAAACGCCCCTTGAATAGTTAAACCGGCAAACGAATTGTCCTCAGATTTGAGCTCAGGTTAATAGTTTAGGCTCCAGAGGTCATCATGTGTCAAATGTCCATTCCCTACAATTTTTACGAATATGTTTTCAAGTTGAAAAAGGGAATGTGTCTACTGTTTTTTATCGCCCAAAACCTTTTCTACAATAAGTATCTGTTATTTTCACGTTTGAATGAAATACAATTCATATATAATCCTCAAACAATTACATTTTCGCTTGAATTGTTTCCGCTTATTTCTGTTTAGGAGCGGCTTTTACTATGATAAAGGCAAACAGACGAAAGAAGAAGTAATGTTATGTGGCGCAAGTTAGACCTTTTATGTCTCTGATGAGGAACGGAAATTGTAAGCAAACAGTGGAAGCAGAAGCGATGTTCTGTTTGAATGCTGCTATCAGCGCTCACGAGCTGTTTTGTCGAAATGCGATTGGTTTACCCTATCGATACGTTGGCAAGTTTGCATCGAATTATAGTGGTGGAAGCAGGATGGGGTAAAACCGCTTACTCTTGTGATCCATACCTATTCTCGTGTAAACGGAATATCTCAGCAACTAGGATTATACTGGATAAATGTAGTTACGGCTTGATTCAGACAAATCTGCTCTACAATCCCTGTCCATAACCCCATATGACCTATGTCAGTAGACACACTACCTTTGAAGGATGGAACATAAAAGTTTCATTTTTAATTTTTAATTTCAGATGAGATTAAATACAGTGTTAATTATCTTGATCGTCCTAGGTCTCTGCAGAATTAAATTATCTACACACTGGTATGTTTCGCTTATTGAAACAATATCAGGAATCCTAACTGAAAGTGAATGTTTACGACGAACATATTTCGTCTTACACTGGCTATTCAATCAGCATAGTATGATTTGGGGACCTTGCCCCTGATTAAAGCGCGAATTCGGCTGAGGATTGACACTATCAGGAGTTGGCAAAAGTCCCTGTCATTGTCTTTTATCTTCCAGATCCAGTTGCTGACAGTTTTAAGGTGCTGTTTAGTTTGTGGATAGTCTGCGTTTACAGCATCTTTCACTATCACCCACACATTCTCTTTGGGTCAAGTCTGTGGACGCTACTAAGCACGCTGGCTTGGTGGATCACATCTGCGTTGAACCCTGAGGTCAGGACAAGTTACTGCGTGAAAGTGGCTAAGTGACCGCGCAACCATCCACAGCACCAAGACGACACAGTCAAGAAACAAGACGACACAGACGACGCCGTCACCCCATAAACCAATGTTGGAAACTGATAACTCCAATTAAACGGACACGTAGTACCTTCACCTAACATTTGAGAGTACTTTGGTGCCGTGTGGGCCCCGAGTTGCGCATTGTGCTGTCTCGTCGGGCCGTAACACGAAAACACCCGATTTTGAGCTTTGAACTGACCTTGACTTGACACGTAACCTCAGTTTACAAATTTCGAGTGTACTAAAGGTGCATTGTGTTGAGAGCTTTCGGATGCCACCTAGCGCGTCTCGCAGTGATCATTTGTTCCGGAGATAATCTGGGGGGGGGGGACTTTTTGCCCCCACCCCAGTCAATGGTGTTCGGCTAAGACCGAGCAGTCAATGGCGGGATAAGTGAAATAAATATACCCCGTGGTTTTGAGTGAGTTTTTATACTTGCAATCACTACAAGTGTTCCGTGTCAACCCTTGGAAAATATTTAACAGTACTGGAATGATGCGTCACTGTAGGAAATATCTCAGCCCCATGAGAAGGAAGGAAATATGAGGACGGCCCGGAAGACGGCATAGCGTGAAGCATACACTACTGACAGGATGAATCATCGGGGCATCGGACCTGTTATCACCGGGAAGTTGCGCCGAGGTGTTTGACAGCATCCTTATCTACAACGGGCACGTGGGCCAACATGGAAAAACTCGATAAAACTGGCCAAACTATTAGCGGAGCAGCGTGAGTGGGAGGTCGGTGACCCAGGACAAAAACCAGCCCCAGGTGCCAACCGGCGGGCCCAGAGAGACGGCTGGATAAAAATACATCCATCAAATGGATGGCTTCCTTGACAGCAATCACATGTTATCGGTGATAATAACGGTCGCAGGCAGTCTGAGCATCGATGATCATTGGCCACCTTGAGCATCACTGGACGTCACATGTTGTGACGTTGACGTCACTTGGTGTCACAGGGAGTCATGGGGGCCTCATCGGGGCGACATTGGGGCTTCATCGGGGTCTCATCGGGACGTCATCGTGACGTCAGACCGGTATTCCCCACGGTTGCAGCCGGTAGTGTCACCTCTGTCACGTTGCGCTCCAGTGCGCCCAGCAGATCGCGCACCTGAAGGCACCTGTGTTTTCCCGGGAATCCTAACAAATGGCCGTTCGCGAGGGCGGGATAGCCGCGGAACGGGCACGCTCCTCTGCGCACTGAACTGGTGAACTGGCGCTCCTCTGCGCACTGAACTGGTGAACTGGCACACTGGTGTGCACTGAACTGATAATTGATGTCCTAAATTAGAAGAAATGTTAAGTGGCATAGTATGGTGTGCTCGGTTGGCGAACTGGTACACTGTTCACTGTTGTGTGCACGGCCAGTGAACTGGTACACTGTTGTGTGCACACCCGGTGAACTGGTACACTGTTGTGTGCACACCCGGTGAACTGGTACACTGTTGCGTATGAACTGATGAATTGACATACTGTTGCGGTCTAAACTGGTGAACTGGCACAACGTTCTATATTGAATTGATACCTTCGGTACACGGCTACACTCGCGAGCTGAAGCTATAGACAGCCCTACGATCGTACAATTTTTTTGTTAAAGGTAGTGTGTCTACTGAAATTGGCCATGTGGAGTTATAGACAGGGGATTGTAGAGCAGATTTTTCTGAATCAAGCCATACCTGCATTTCTCCAATATAACCCTAGTTGCTGAGATATTCCGTTTACCCCGGCATAGGTACAGATCACAAAAGTTAGCGGTTTTACCCCAGCCTGCTTCCACCACTAGAATTCGATGCAAACTTGCCAACGTATTGATAGCGTAAACCAATCACATTTCGACAAAACAGCCCGTGAGCGCTGATTGTAACATTCAAAGAAAATACCGGTTCTGCTTAAACTGTTTGTTTACAATTTCCGTTAATCATCACATTCTTACGTGCGCCATATTACATTACTTCTTCTTTCGTCTGACAACCTTCACCATAGTAAAAACCGCTTCTACACCGAAATAAGCCGAAGCAATTAAAGCGAAAATTTAATTGTTTGAGGCTTATATATGAAGTTTATTTCATTAAAACGTGAAAACAATGGTTACTTATTGTAGGGCAAATGTTTTGGGCCATCAAAAACAGTAGACACACTTGAACGTCTGAACGTTTCAAATATTTGAACGCTTTGTGTGTTCTGCATGTCAAAATCACGCAAATTTATAAAGTAGCATTTGAAACCGTTAAATCTTGCACCACATGTGTAGTGAACTCATGCATGGAACCTATGCTCCGAAAAGTACGAAGTATTTCATAAGAGCCTTAAAAAGCTGCATTATATCTGGCACATTTCGTCACAATTACATGTTTTTCATGCAGAACTTTGTGTAGACATTGTCTACAGCTGGTCTCCAGCTTCCTGATCCTTACTTCAGATGTGCGGCGGAAGCCGGAGTTACTTACGGCACTGGAAGACAAGAATCCAAAGAATTTCAGGACAAGATCAAATGCAAAGCTTGAGCTGGTCTTTTTGACCATTTGGTGGCATTTACGTCATATATGAGCCATAAATCATATCATATGTGTCAGGGAAGTCGTCAAGTAGGCTGACAGCATTATATGCTCATGTTGATCCCGTTAGAGCTGCGAAACAACCTCATATCATCCTGGTTTGCCCAGTCCAAATGACATCCTCCTTGACTAATCCTTAGTTACCATGGTGTCGACCTTACCTGAGCCGAATAGTCTCGTGCTTCCTGTGAATATTAAATTTGTAGTTTTTGTTGTAATATGTAATCATGAAACATTCTTTATAGCTAACACTGGCAACATTTTTGTTTTAATCATGAATCGTTTGTTTCTAATTGTTATATTATTTTTTGAGAGTCACGTCAAGGAGTTCAGGTCAAAAGTGGTCAGACTGTGATGATGCAAAATCTGCAATATTTTTTCACCTTTCTCCAAACCACAATAATGTCGCATTATATGTTTGTCGTGTTTCAGTGATCACTGACCATTTATCGGCCACTAACAATTATGACCTTGAAATAAGACTGCCTTACGTTTCGTCCATAAATATGTTGGTAAATATTCGTTATGAAGTCAATTTAAAATGTTCGCAATGTGGTCAAGTGGTCACATCAGAGATCATATTATTGATATGCAATGATATAACACTAAGCTATTTTTACAGAAAATGATATTACCATGAGGAAGTTGCCAAGCCCATTTTGATGTCTATTCCAAGGCTGGTGTTGATAGTTTTTTTTGTCACAAATGTGTATTAAATGTGCCTCGATGGATTCCTGAGTTTGTCGTGTTCTTGTGGAAGTAGGGGTGGGTGGACGTTCGTACTTAGCTCCTATGGGGAATTTGGAAAACCGAGAATATCTCTCGATAGGTCGTTGAAATTCGCGGCGAAACCCTTCATTGATTTAATTTACTTTGCTCATATCAATATTAAGGTCGCATAAGGTCATCGAACCTCACATTTGACAAATGTGTCCCCCGGTGGACCCTTTCCGAAACGTTGCAGTAACTTTTATAAGAACTAGGAACGAAGAACAGGAAACTCTGAAAACACAATCGCTAAAGTGCTCCCCCGACTGGAAAGTATCAGGTTCCAGATGTCACCAAAGTTATTTATTGTCACACAACCTTCGTTCAGTATGTTTAGCGTATAAGGGGGGGGGGGACAATGTTGCTTATGGCATCGCAATCGTCTCGTGAGGACGCGTTCAAGCATACCCAGCGTGATCGGGATAGATTAAATTCAAAATTTGATATTTCAAGGTCATGGTGACTTATGGAGGTCATGCTATACTTTATCGGAAGTGACATGACGATTAAACACAACTTTGTTGATCTTGTATCTCTAACTTCCTTCATAGTACTGGGAAATTGTGCTTGTGACCTTGGATGACCTCAGATGACCTGATAGCAATTATCCAGCAAAAAGGTTTCCTCGTTTATCAAACACGTATAACGAGATGATCTGGAAATAATTGGACCACTCTCAAGCGTATTTTCTATATCAGAACCATTCTATATGTATTTTCCAATTTACTTGCGCTGAGAAGGTCATGGAGTTAAGTGTTGACCTAAACAAAGGCTACGGAAACCATTTGGTAAAATCTAACAAACCATGTGCCCTCGCCATGCTGCTTTCCGGATCGCATGCGGCAGCAACTGTGTACCACAAGCCCCTGCGGGATTTCGACTAACCAGATTGCATGCAGCCCTCTTTCCTTTGGCATGATCCTCCGAAGAGATTAATGGGCATCTGTCGTGTGTTTCTGTCAACGAGGCATCTCTGTCAAGGCCAACCAACAACGGACGGGTCAACGAACGGACACTCCTGTTAGAGGTTAATGACCGGAGTTCTGTAAGCGACGTATTTTATAGTAAAGCTGATCTGTGGTGACAAGTTTTTGAAATATCTTCCTTAAAAAACATCACGTGCTTTCATTGTAAATGCGCAGCTAACCATTTTGTCGCGTGCCGGTTAATTCGCTCCTCTTTACACCTAGACATAGCGTCTTTCAAAGAAGTGGACCTGGCGGCGAAAGTGTTGTTCATGAAGTATGTCTAGTAGAATGCTGAAAGTGAACGCTCGGTTGCTCCTTTTTTGTTAAAAGAACTCCCAGCTGCCAAAAACTAATGATGCATACATGCAGTTTGCTTGTCATGCGAACAACCTCAATGCATTCAAGAACTTGAACTAAAAGCGGAAGCTAAGTTGGAGGACAACAGTAGGCGATTTGGATAAAAACCGGACACTAAAAGCGAGTTGAAAATTCAACATATATTACGCAGGTAAATTTTATTTTGGCCCAGTGATCGAAGTTGCTCTAATTCTCAAGTTGTATTCAAATTTGTACCGAATCAGCCAAGTTATTTGTCAGTTTTGTTTTGTTTCTTGTGCTGGCCATGCTAGCTTTCGGTATATTTGGCAACTTTGCAGTCATGTACAAGTTAGAAAAACATAATCACATACTTAGTTGTTATCAAGACAATCAGCCCCACGAATTACCCGGGGAAGTGAGCAAAAATAATAAACTGGAATCTTCGCTCCCAGGGTCGGCAGGTATGTTCATTGAAGGCCGGGTAGATTAGGATTCTGTGTTTTGCGACGAAGTAGCACAACTACCCCCATAAGCAACACCATTGGAGGCTCACTATAGTTATATTTGGATTAGTCAGTGATCACGCCTAACGTTACATATAGGTAACCAGTCACACCATGTTGGAAATGTCACAGTTGCATTGTTTCTCACATCTTTTAAAATTTAGAACCTGTTTGTGTGTTTCGCTTAATTTTAGGACAATTTAATAATGCCTTCTGTTTTAAAAAAGGTATCAACATTAGGCTTTGTGTTTTAAATACGTGTTTTCAGAAATCGAAAGTTATTTTACTAAAAAGCTATAGTATAATGGAGTGAGCAAAACGTAGGTAACCACTCCGTCATTAGCCTTATTATTGTACAATGTACATAGTACATACAGTAATAGGTATCACCGTAACATAGGGCTAACAACGATGCGAGACTGTTAGGGGTCCATTCGCCACCCCCTGTTTCAGATCCGGGCCCCCATACAAGCTAGAATAACGAAAGTTGGTGGGTATAGAGGGCACATGGCGAACTCTGATTTGTAACATTTCCATGAGCTCTGGCCAATATATTCAGGGTCAAATGAGGTCATATTTATCATATTAGGACTTAGCTCCGGAAACACGGATTATTACGGAAACTATGTAAAAAAGTGGAAATCTCTTGAAGCGCTCTTTCGCCAGTGTCATCAGGTTTGAACTTAGGTCAATAGTATAAACTCCAGCTGTCATCAAAGGCCAAAAATGTTAGCTATGCAAAATTGTTTCATGAACAACTTTTTATCTAAGAAATATAGGGCAATACTTAAATCGTTTTCTCTCGTCCAGGTGGTTCAAAGCATACTATATTTGGCCTGTTTTTTTTTCATTTCAAAATTTGGCCTCAGGTCAAGGTCAAGGTGACCCAAGTATGTCAAACTACGTATTATGTTCCGCGTCTTAACCAAACAAACACATGGACACCGGCTGCATATTTTCACCTTCATCCTGTCGATAGTTATTGACAAAATAGTCTTCGTAACCTCGGATGACCATGGATGATGTTTCAGGTCACTGACTTGGGTCATCAAAAAGGGTGTACGATGACATAACTCAATTTTAAAAAAAAATCCAGGTGGGGAGGTCACTCACTCGGCGTGACCTCAAGTCACTGAATATCAGATATCGACTTGAAATATGGTACGTACATTCACTAGTATGTTCTATCTGACATATGTTCCGTTTTTTTTGCAAGTTTTCAAAAGCACAAATTTTATACGACATTGAATACAAAATTAGATGCTCGAATTTTGGAAATTGTAATATAAATTGTAAATTGTACTCATCACCAATAGCTCCGGATACAAAGTTAGTCAAAGTGTTTTCAAATTTGCGATATAGGTATAATGGGCATAAGTTTCATACTAAGCACAGGACATGGCCATGGTTAGGTCTCACAAGGTCACTTTTTGGCAAAAGCTACATTTGAGCGGGTTTATGGGTAATTTTATACGTATAATTCGATGGTGGCGGTCATTTTACCACCTGATCTCAGTTTAGTAGCTGAATTAGTAAGATTAGGTCAAGGTCAGGTAAAATTTGCAAATTAATATTTTCAAACACAAAATATATTATTAGCAACCATTTTTGCCGCAGAAATCCAGTGTTGTAACATATTTTTGTGTACGTCATTTAAAAATGCCAAAAGGCGCAATAAACATAATAATGTCATCAGTTTTCATACTATTTGAGTCATTACTCATTCAAATGTAAAGATATTGCTGTAAAATTTAGCACTAACATGCATTCCGTTTATAATTATCGTTAAAAAGTAAAACTAAAAACGAACTTTGTGAACATGAAAAGAATCTGTTTATGAAATTTTGGACTCAATTTGTTTTTATTTCGTGATTTTCATTTCGTAGAATTCGTCATTCTGCACCGTACACCGTTATTTTCTTTTTTTCATTAGAACTGGAATTTTCAACATTTTAAAAACAATTAACGCCTTTGGGTCTCAAATGGCATTAGTAACGTCACTGAAATCGACATTTCACACAATAAAACTGCTTCGTTTTTTCAAAAAATGTTTTTTTGAAGTAGGGAGGCATGCCAAGTTTCACGTCGATATATGCAACGGTTTGGAAGTTATTAAGAAAAAACGGAGGGGGGAGGTCGGATCCGACCCCCCTTCTAGGTGATCGTGGGTTAAGACACACCTCAATGAAATCCAAGTACTCATAAAGCCTATCAGGATTGTGAGCCATCGGAGGTGGAGTGAAAATATAATGCATGCACATACGAGTATTCTGTCTTACCAAAGCGGCTTTATCAGAGCCCATCAATGTGCCGACTATATCGTTAGTCACACCAGGCCGGACATAAACTCCAGTTCACAGAATTACTTCAGATCTCTCGGGATTTGTCTCTAATTTTACGATGGGATTATATTCAGACGGGCGAATTCTTAGAATACGCTTAGGTTACTTCATCCATGCTTAGGATATGAGCACACGCGAATCATGGACTATTGCGCACTGTCAAACCACGAACTACGGGAGGGGGGGGGGGGGCCCAAACGGGG
>JARFNZ010125775.1:0-11755 GCA_031763405.1 Balanus nubilus
AACGGCTGCTTATCGAGGCACTTGTGTTCCCCATGTACGCTACTGTTTGTCCGTGTGGGGAAGTTGCACCGCGACACAGAGACACCGAGTGCAGAAAGCCCTGACCTTTGGCGCCCGTATCGTCAGTAATGCTGGATACCGCGACCGAGTGACACCCATACTGCGAGACCTGGGTTGGCTGAGAGTAGAGGACATGTTAATGCGAGGTCATGTTAATGCGAGGCATCCTCACAGCCGATCGTGTGCCGGAGATGCTTCGTGAGCGTATAGTCCGCCGCTCCGATGCGTCCAGTCGCACCACTCGGGCTAGTACCGATGAACTGCCGCAACTGCCGCGTGTTCGCACAGAGTTTAGCCGTCACTCCTTCCTGTGTCGGGCTGCCAAGTCTTGGAACGGACTGCCCTCGAGTGTGCGCGCGTCGGCTGCCGACAGCAACAACGATTTTAAAACCGTCTTGACTTATCATGTGTCAAGCAAGTGAATGCTTACTTGCATTTACGGTGCATGTCTTTTTCTTGGTGTCTATCTTTGAACCTTTTATGTATTTGCCGTGTCCTACGTAATTGTGTCTACGTCTGGTTTTACCTCTGTTTTTGTTCGCATTAAAAATTCAGTTTACATTAAACATTATTAAATATTAAAGATTCACATTAAAGATTCAGTTTATGAACGAGCCGAAGGCGAGATCATCAACTGAATCTTTAATGTCACTCGTGCATAAAACTATATTAAAGGTAGTGTGTCTACTGCCATTGGCGACATGAAGTTATGGACAAGGAATTGTAGGGCAGATTTTTCTGAATCAAGTCATACCTGCATTTCCCCAGTAAAACCCTAGTTGCTGAGAAATCCCGTTTACCCCAGCGTAAGTATGGAATACAAAAGTTAGCGGTGTTACCCCAGCCTGCACTGAAAAACAATTTGAGAACAGTTTCTAAGCTTTCTCAAGTGAAGCTGAATTCTGTTCTCAAATGCGGGATAAAAATTACATATTTATCAAGTGAGTTTGCTCACCGTCCTCCTCAGCGCCTTATTTTGTTTCGTTCCGGAAGTTTCTAACGTGAGATGGTCTTCGGAGCTCTCCAAGACTTTGTTTTCGTTCTCATCCTCTGGGATAAGCGGTAGGTTCATGTGAGAATAATTGCTCGTCTCGACTCCCGATCCATATGGAACCGGAGCGCAACCTTTGCTATCCTGAGACGTGGTAGTGGGTTCAAGTGACCCTAAATAGTCGTCTCGACTCCAGATTTTGCCGAACCCGACGGAACGCGCGCGGCCGCCATTTGTATATCTCGTTTTGCTGTTTGGTGCCGCAGCATCCAGTGATTTTGGTCTTCTGTTGAATGGTAAGTTCTCCTTGACTGGCAGTATTATATATTAAGTGACCAGTGCGGTTCCTTTGTACGCCAATGTAAGCATTTATGCGCTTTGAGAGTTACTATGGATTGTTTTTGGGTACCGTGATGCGGGTGCAGCGCTGCGATTGTCGAAGTAAATTATTTTGGATGAAGGTGTAGTTAATTGGATGTTAATTATGATAAAACATGTCTTACATCTCCAAACACATTGTTTCCATGTTTTTGTTAACGTTTAACGGGTCCTGTACCGAACGCGTCCTGTTCCACGTGACGGCGGCCTGTAAAGCCATCCTGTTTCGCGTGATGGACCGTCGTGATGACGTGATCGCGACTGAGAACAGTTTTCTGTAGAATGGTGTTTTTATTTGCGTTCAGCGTGCTACACGGTAACGGCCGTGAGCTGTTCTGCTTCCTATCCTTATGGCTGAGTACCGCTATAAGAGTGTGTTATGCGCAATATACGGTTATACCCATTCTGTTCGTTTCTTTCGGGTGAGGCGAGCTACCGGTGTCGGATGAGACGAGCTATTGGTATCGGATGAGACGAGCTACTGGTGTCAGCTGGGACGAGCTATCAGTGTCAGATGAGACGAGCTACCCATGTCAGATGAGACGAAATACCAGTGTCACGTGAGAAGAGCTTTGGAATGTGAGACGAGTCAACGGTATCGGGTCAGAAGAGCTGGGTCCGATGAGACGAACTATCAGTGTCAGGTGAGACGAAGTGCTATTCTCGATTGAGAAAGCTTACATACTTAGAAAGGCTACTCAAAGTAGGCCACGCCATCGTCTCAAAATCGGTTGTTTGATTTGAATAGGGAAAATGAGAAGCTTTTTTGGCAGCTGATCCTCGAAAAGCTTCTCACTGTTTTTTCAGTGTACCGCGCCCTACCAACATTTAAGAGTAGGTAAGTACTTCGGCGCCCGTCATGCTCATGCCACCAACTCCATAGCGACGTTTCAGTCATGTAGGCTACCCAGGCTCAGGGGTGTGGTTTATCAAAATGATTGTGGTTGCCCACTGCCCAAACTGAAAGGTTTCATTATGTTCATGCAATCCTGCTCTATATCTGTCAAAAACATTGATGTTTTGCCTACGCTTGCTACTGGCTATACATTGACAAAAAACTAATGATTATCGATGTCATTACCGACAAAAATCTGGCATATTGATGTACTGTTTGAGTACAGAGGCAATCATATCCAAGATGAATTAATATATTTTCAATTACTTAGCGCATTTTCAAAAAGTATTGTAATACTGGGCTTTCCACGCTGGTTACGTGCAAAATACATTAACGTGTCGTGGCCGGCAGCCGGTGCCGGGGGGAGGAGGGGGGTGTAGCGCAGCACCGCTGGCGCACCGACAGGTGGCACCACGAGCCGGGCGACGGCGCTGTCCAGGAAAGATATCTGACAATCATTGGAAACAATCGGCAAATAAGCACGCTAGAGCGACGCAATCAATTGGCTTGCATATTCAGTAGAAGGACCCTGTCAACTCCTTTCGCCCGGGTCCTTACTGAAAGACGCCAAAAGTAATTCAGACCATTGTTGTAACAGTACTGTCGCAACACCAACACCAACCTGAGTTAGCGAAAAGCACAACTGTTTTGTCAGTTTATGCATTTTGAACACCTCCCTTATTGTGGGTGCCGAAAGACTATTGTGGGTGCCCATTTCAGGTTTGTGGGTGCCATGGTACCCACAAAGAGATGGGAAACCACACCCCTGCGTTCACGTACGCAAGAACATAAGTAATGGAGTTATGTAATTGGTCTGGATTATGTGAGACGCCGTTGGCGCTGCACTTGTTTGACTGGTAAGTAAGCAACATGATAATTGATGGAATTTTGGTACGCACTAAAGTTGGGAATTTCGAGCGCCTGACAGAACCCAGTTCACCAGGTATCAGCAGCACGTGAGCAATGAGGATAACATCATAACAAACATAGGCTCGCACAGCGCGGTGCCGGGCGGTAGTACAAGAGTGATGAAACGTCATAAACAAACAAAGGCACAGACGAGAGAGTGATGAATGATCATCATAACATGGCGCGCTCGCTCGGCGTGGCTCGGTGAAGCTCATCGGAGCTCGGCGTCGGGCGGCGGCTGGCACGACAGAGGCAATGAAAACTACTCGTTTAAAAATACTTGCTTACATGCTAGGACTAAGGCTAAACCCGGTACAGATGTTACACCAGGCCAAATGCGTCTCACAGCATTGCCCCCGCCTCTTGATCTCCCAATATGGTCATGAGAGACGTCTTCATGTCTGCGAGATCGGGCATTCTCTCTTCTTGCAAAACTTCAACGCCCACTGCTGCGCCACAGTCTGCTCCACACTGGTCACAGTCCCAGCGCTGGGCACACTGACACCGGCTGCTGACTCAGCAGAGGTCACGGGGTCGGGCGGAGCGAGGTCAGGCACGTCCGCCCCCTGGGCCGGTCAGTGGAAGCTGACCGGCCCAGCTACAGAGCTACACAGATAACTACAGAGACATATTAGGACACGGTGTCACTCATTTGATCATCGCTGAATCGCGGACGAACAGCATCCGCCGCTTAGTCAGACTCGACCAACTCTACCCCGGATCATGCCCATATGAGTGACTAGTTTTCGATGGGCCGTTCTCTGTAGCAATCACCAGGATTTTGCACTCTGAGCGGATTGGTAATTTCGTTGGCAACGCACATACCCACTATGAGGTGACACGAATGCAACTATGCGTCTATACAGGGGCAGATGAGCAACGCATGACCACACCAGCAGCAGCCATCTAAAAAAGCAGCATCCAGGGAGACGAACAGGAGCTGGCCAGATGTGCAGAGATGAGACCAGTTACAGAACCGAGGACAGTCTCCTCTGGTTTTCTGTACATGTCTGAAAAACAAACAAATGTGTGGTAATATGATATTGCTAAGATACTGAAAAAAAAAATAAGCAAAGGAGTGTTAATATTAAATTGCTGAGATCTGGAAATAGCTATAGGGGAGGTGTGGAGGAGGAGAAGGGAAGTGGGTAAGAAGGAGAAGAAGAGTAGAAGGGAGGCTGCGTAAGAAGAACTGTTTCACATGTCATATGTGATTCTTTGAAAATGTGATTTTCTTTTGAATTGCGAATTGATTTACAATTAATGATGTAGAAGTTTGATTTATGATGTTGACATTGCTCACTTCTGTCAGTGTCCTGAAAGACACAAATACGAGTGGAGAACAGGAAACCCAAACGTTTCTTTGAGTTTACGTTACTTAACATGGAAAGCTGAAATTTCTGCGTACTTTAAAGCGTATATGAAAGAACCATCTCCGTGGAGTATAGCAGCAAAGTCAGGGGCGGTTTAAGTATAGCATTCGTACACTAGAACGTTAAATACCCTTGCCGCCCTATTTCATCGATATATCGGGTGCTAAATATATCACATCACTAAAATGGTGTCAGACACGGACCCAGCTCGGTAGACCTGCCTGCAGCGGTTACCGTGAAATCGCTCTACCCTCCGTTCCGAACACCCTGGTGATTTGTTTGCGTGAATGTATTGTCCTTGGGTCTCGGTGGTAGAACGGTTCCAGTTCGGAGCGGCGCGGCACCACACACCCATCAATTTCCCTGATAACTACCGACCGTAAAGTACTCATGGCATAAGGCCGTCTAACCTACTTCCGACTTAATTTTACCCATGACCACCCCGCAGCACCGCCACAGCTTGTGGCTGCTTTGAGGACCTTCGTCATGTGCTGTTATGAAAACACAGATAGCTTAAGGCTGGGTGTAATACATCTCTTATCCTCTCCCTTGAACCCCGCAATACCGATGCTACTACTGCCGACGCGGTCCGGTGCCTTAGCGTCCCCACTGTCTAATTATCTGCCACCAGCTTGGACGGACGGCTTCAGAATAATTCCATCTGTTCAAATTTAGTCGTGATCTGAATATTAAAGAAAATTGCGACAATGCATGCAGCATGGTCAGTCCGGGCGGAAAAGACAAAGGGGGGGGGGGGGGGTGTCAGACTTGGGAAAACAGCAGACTCTCCGTAACAATCATATTTTTGGAGTCTCGGCGTCTGGTCTCGAACGCACTGTGCGCCGACTGACGTCTCTCGGCAGCCTACACAGGCGAGCACGCACCGTAGGCACATATGTCCAATCACATACATAACGATGTGTTCTCTCCATCGTGGTTTCCAATGGTACACTGCCCTGGCCACGGTGACACCCCGAGAGCACATTCACACATCATTACCTGCTGAAGACGCCTTTGTTCCAGTGTTAAGCCCTGCGAAGGCTGCTGTCACACAAGCACTGCTACCTGAAGACGTCTCAGTCAAACGTCATACCCTGGGAAGGAAGCTCATTTCGATCATATCACAAATGGTCCAAGGTGATACGGAAACTCACCAACGACATCTGGGATGCTTGCGATGTTGAAAAGGCGCTGTTTAACATTTACCACTGCGGCGGGACCAGCTGGCCAGCGCACCAGACTTGCGAACTCCTCCACTAGGACGCGCGTCACTCGGTGCACAACGCGGTGCACTGTACCGGTTGCTGGGCCATGACCATCCCCGAGAACGATGTAGAAGCCACTTGTGGCATAAAACCTGAAGAAAAAACACTAGTCAATCGCGGTTTTTGTCAACGACTGGCGAGTCTAGCTAGAGATCATGTTACGTGTATACATCAGTTCACTGTTGCTGCAGACTGAAGTATATGCGCCTTCGATGCATAATTCACTAAATGACACTCCGAAAATAACAGCAATAGTTCCTAAACGTCCTTTACAAATGTGTCGTGTGAGAAAAATTATTTTATAGTATACAAAGAGGCAACCTTAGTTTTTAGAAAGCGGCGCGTCATTTGTTGGAGCCTCGGCGTCTTGTCTCGAAAGCACTGTGTGCCGACTGACGTCAGTCGGCGGCCTGAGCGGCCTCTCGGCGGCGGGGTGTGTCACTGTCGACTGAGCTTGTCCTCGCTGAGCCTGTGTGTTCCCTTCCTTTTCTCCACCCCTGTATACGGGGTCGGCTGTTGACCTTCAAAACCGAGTGTGGCCGCCCTCACTATTCCCGCCAAGATTTGGCACCAATTTTCGTTCATGTTTGTTCGAGTCGCACAACTTTTTGCACGGCGTTCGCATTTTGATATCCGAATGTGCACATAACCTTTGGTGGTCCTGACGTTTTTTTTAAACTTCTTGGCCTGCTTCTCCCCACGTCTTTTCCATGTTGGCATTTTCCTGTTACAATGCAGCTTGGTGTCAATTATATGGTAACACGCTCTCCTGGAAAATAGCACAAATCTGCCAATCAATTAACTTCCTTTCGGACAGCGTTTCTAAAGCATGCCCATTTGCATTATCCCGACATTGGTGATCTGTCTTACCCGAATTGATGCAAATTTTAATTAAAATTAGTTGGTTGGCCATATCAACAATGACACCAGTATCCATGTTTACGTTACGTTACGTTAGGTAAAAAAAAGGTGTGAGGTCTCACCTTCCTTAGCCAGTCGTTTTATTGGTCGCTAAGCTCGGTCTTGAGCAGAGGCACAGATACAGTGACGTCAACGTCCCAGTCGTCAGGGATTTGGTCCTTGGGTTGACAGCAGCTACAGGCTGGTCCTGGCCTTGTTGACGTTGGTAGCGGTGCTGGCGCCGAAGCCGAAGGTAGAGCAGCGGCTCTGGTTGTGAGCGCTGGCTGAGGCTGATAGAGCCTTGACGTTGCTGAAGACGGCAGAGACAGGGCCGTCGATGGAGCAGCAGTTCTGGTGACGAGTGCTGACTGTTGATGTTGTTGACTGACACCAGCGCCTTCGCCTACCACTGGTTCCGCTGTTTTGTGAGGAGCGGCAGAGAAGTTGATAAAGTCGTTGACGAACTGCGCTATTGGTTGTGCAGCTGACTGGACGGCAGGCTAATCAACAGGTTGAGTGGCTGATTGGATCTTGGGCTGTACAGTTGAGAGGACGGCAACTGAGGCGGGTAGCTGCTGAGTTGTTGGCGGAACTGAAGTACTGTCGGCTGGCCAGACGTTGGACAGAGACGGCCGATGGTTAGCAGGCCAGTGGTTGTTGGGGTGGAGGCGGCCGATTTTCAGGCTCCAGCAGGAAACGCAGGCGGTTTCTTTTTGGCGGGGTCGGTTCAGGGATTGCAGTTGCGCTGATTAGTGCTTCTGACGGTAGAGGCGTTGGGTACCCGAGCTGACTAGTTGGGGTACCTTCCGGACAGCGAGCGATAGCTTGGCAGGAGCGTAAGTACGTATGCCGTTTTTGGATGGTAGCCAGATGTGCTGTGGTATAGTCCTCGAAGCCACATCACCGTCCCAAGCAATACATACAGGAGCAGCGGTGGATGTCACGGGTTGATGTCGTTATTAAATCACAGCCACACTCGTGGCAGTAACCACAATCTGTGCAGTATTTCTGCACCGAGTTGGTATGGGAACTGCACCAGTGATTATTAAGTAGCCCTGATCGTCGTTGGAGATAGGCCTTTTGATAGGTGCAGACCTTATCAAGGGCAAAATTGAGGCTGACAGTCAGATTAATACGTTTGTTTGGCCCAGGCTATTGACGGATGGGATAGATGATGTAGATCGAATTGATGAAGTCCAAAGCGGGCGATATAGACCATCCATCCGGTAGCATTTTTGATATTCTGGTACGTAAGGAGGCAGCTGTCAATTGCATCCTGGTCGAGACCGAGGCGTCGGCAGAGGTTGGCGATGGCCCGGCGTTTGTTTGATCCTGGATCCGGGATGGTGATGTGGGTGTGGCTGGTGGCGCCGTTGTAGAGTCCCGCGCCTGCCCCTCGGCCGTCTGAATCATCTCCTCGATTGAAGCTAGGGTGCCAGCTGACCACGCCGGCCCAACGCTGGGTGGTAATTCGTCCTCGGAGATCGCCGGGGAGGATGGCGGTGGCGAGTCTGGGTTGTTCAGTTGTTGGGGATCCGCTGGTTGAAGAGAGCTGGGAGGCGGTGTTGTCGGGAGAGTATGAATTGGACGAGCCAGGCTGTGGTGAAAGCTAGCCAGAAAGTTAGTGAGTTAAAGCAACCTTATTTAACACTTCACATTAAAAAATAATAACGTTCATCCTGCATAAAGAAGTATGCATATTGCAGAAACGTAATCCTTCTGTTTCTACGATTGTTCGTGCTCAGAACTGCAACTTCATAGGGTGGAGACGTTAACATACAACACTTCTGTATCACTTCCATACCACATACTACTCTGTGCGCACATTCATACAGGGTATACTGAAGCTGAAGCTTATTAGCGTCAGCTTTTATCATCATTTCTCTTATCATCAAGCTTGCCGTTTCTTTTATGCTCGTTTGGCATATTCGTGGGATGAGGTAGCAATCATCTCATGTTATCTACCACGGCATCTGCAGGAATTATGGGCCACATATGTTCTTTTTATTGGGGGCTTATCAAGAGCAGGCAGGTTGATCAGACCTGGTGCCAATGACAGCCTTATCATAAAGTGACATGATTATGAAAAATGAATACGCAAGACGGGCAACATACTACAAAGACTGATCTACCGGAGTCCCTGGCTCGGCCGTCGGCGTAATGGGTTACCTTGTTGCCGCATCCTTAAATGTTCTGCCTACGGAAAACCGCATCGACATCACCGTATGCAGGAGTTGGATGTTAGAGTAATCACATCACAGTGTGTCACGCATATCAAAGTGTAGCGAACGAGTCACATGCTCGGACGTCAAGCGGTCTTACGCTTCTTCTGCACCGGTGCCGAAAAATCCACTCGACAGCGTTCCTAGTTTCCCTTCTGGGACGGTTGGGTTGCTTCTGTACTCGAAGCAGCCGGGCGCTTCCAACACGTTCTCTGTATGTGATCGGGGATGCCGCAGTAGTGGCAGATGGGTCTGTGGTCTACCGTCCAGCCGTCATGCGGATTGTTCCGGTCAGGTCCCATAGGTGGCCGGTTTGGAGGGGGATGGCGCTGCATGAATTGATTTGATCGGCGCTGTTGGAACGGTTGTGGGGGCAGATGGGGGGGGGGGGGGTGTTTTGATACTGCTGAATCACCTTTGGCTGGACCTGAAAGTGTGGGGTTCACTTGGCTGCTGCTGTTGTTGCTTTGTCAAAACCCGGCAAATGTTTGCGACCGTCTCCGTCATTGTATCAAGTCGTTGTTGCTTTGAGTCCATTTTAGCAATCCAGTTACAGTCCATGGGTTCAGGGGCAGAGGAGTTGTCCTTGTACCTACTGAGGTGCTCTTTTATCCTCTGTTCGTACATGGCATGACTGAGAGCGTCAGTGAGGGTAGTAGGCATCTTTCTAACTACACTTTCCTGTAAGCGTCTGTCTCCGAGTCCGTTAATGGAGGTGTTGGCTAGCGTCTCCGCCACCTTAGGCTTTCCGCCCGGAGAACGCCTGACTGATCCGGTGGCCGGTCGGCCCGCTCCGCCAACCGGCGCCGGAACAGTTCCACAACGCGCCGCTAGGCGGCAGCACCCTTACAGTTGCAGGTTGCATCAGAGACGCATACCTATGCGTATTGCGTAGCGGACCTGTCCGGTGCAGGTTCTCGTGCAGGCGATAGAATAACCCTGCGACATTACCTCACCCTCCCCATAAGCCGACAAAGGAGGCGTCACATTACACTACCGATAACAGGTTGTTTGCACAGGGGCCGTCTTGGTGCGGCCTGTAGACGTCGGATGGTGGGCGTCCAGCGTCCACGGTAGGTTGGTGATTCCCGAGAGTTGCCAGGTAGATGTTCAGCAGAAGTCCTTCGCCATGAATGCCACAGGCATTTAAGGTGGTGATGTTAAGTTTCCGTCTCGTTTCGAGGGCTGGTTCGTAAGGAAATTAAGGAAAATAGTCGATTTTCTCACGGCGTCTATATTGGTCCTCAGGACAGTATCAAACAGGGCACCAAACCGGTGACAACAGCACGGTAGGTAGCTCTACCAAGTCAACGATTAATGATATAATAAATAATCAACCCGAGTGACGCTCAGGTGCAACCCACATTGCATCCACCTTTATGCCGGCTAGGCCGGTTCGAACGGCGTCCCTTTCCAGCTACGCCGAATGACAAAACAAAGTTACTGGGTGTTTGGTTCCGCTGAAGTGCTGGTTAGAGAATGGCTCCTGAAACCATCCTCTGGGGCTTAGAGTCGGATATATATATATATATATATATATATATATATATATACCATGTAAATAACCATACCGACTCTCGCTCACTATCCAACCAACCGCCGGCTCGTATATATGTAGACTGCCTTCCAGCCATAGTTCGTAGCACTTCAACAACACTTATATTACCGCGTTACCTCCACCAACCACAACAGTCCCCAGTCCAGACCATTCTGCCGGCCACCATTGTAACAAGCCGGTTTTGGAGTGTCCTTCTCGCTCGTCCGTCTACCCGTCTACACGACAGATTGCTGAGATGTGTATTTAGCAGCGACAGGGAGAGCAATCTAACCACCGGTAGAATTTGCCGCACAGGGGGCCAGTCTAAGCACTTGGGCTCGAGTCCGATCTCCACTGAGATTCGTTGCCGACTGATCCTGGTTGGCTAACGCGCACGCATCTTATATACTATGTTTACACAAAGACAGAGGTCACTCTGAATAAACAGTCAATGAACAAGGCAGTGATGAATTCCACTAACTACGGCTCTGGGCTTTGTCAGACTCGTCGTGAGGCGGAAAAGACACCATGATCACGCCATTTTCTTTCGCATACTTCGCCACATCCAGGTCAAGATGGTAATCGTGGTTGTCCAGCGTGACAATCACTGGTCTCACCTTTGAAGGCTTGGCGTGTCTGACGAAGTGTTCGATGAACGCTAAGAATTCGTTGGTCATCCAGCCACTCTTGTTAGCTGCACCGATGCAGCCGCGTGGACCACCGCAGTTCTTGTGACTGTTCGAAGTGAATGCAGACTTTGATATGCTCCTTGAAGTTAGGCGTCAACCGATATAGGATGTCGAACTCTGCCTCACTGATGTATTCACGAAGTGGCCGACGGTCTTGGAGTGGTATTTTTGGACGGGGGTGCGGATGTAGTCGGGCTCGTTGTCGGCATCGCGTTTCTATCCACGACGCTTGTTTCTCTGATGTTCAGCTGCTGTGTGTGTGGCATCTGTTTCGTCATTCGGCAGACAGGAGTCGTCCAGGATGAAGAGGGTGCCGTTGCCGTCAACGTCGTCGCCGTTGAAGAGGTTCGCAACGCGGTTGAGGATGCGTTTGACCCAGGCTATTGACGGATGGGATAGATGATGTAGCTCGAATTGATTAAGTCCAAAGCGGGCGATATAGACCATCCATCCGGTAGGATTTTTGATATTCTGGTACGTAAGGAGGCAGCTGTCAATTGCATCCTGGTCGAGACCGAGGCGTCGGCAGAGGTTGG
>JARFNZ010125786.1:0-11754 GCA_031763405.1 Balanus nubilus
AAGGAAGTATTTCATTTTTTCACCATTTACTTATAATGGTAGATCACGCATTTGACTTAGCCTTAGGGCATGAAATAATAGGATATCGACTTTAAATTTTTACCATACATTACTTATCATGTTTTGTCTTACATATATTCCGTTTTTTTCGTAATTTTGACAAATAAAACAGTCATACGATTTTGAAGAAAAAAATTTGTTTTCCCCAAATTTTGGAATTTCAAAATCAAAATTTTCAATATCGAAATAGCCATCTGAAAGAACATATAATTTTGTACTGACATCTACGTTTCTTACAGTTTTCTCAAAAATCCAACTCTGCACGAGTAATTAAACACGCAAAGGTTCTGGGTCAAAAACGTCCGAACATGCCCCCAAAAAACGGTCCTGGACCCGCCCCTGATGGAAATTTCTTGGACAAAAGTACACCATTCGATGCGCAATGAAACGATAGGAAAATTCACAAAGTTTGATGATCCTAGATTAATTATTGAATGAATGGTACACGAAAAACCTCAGGGGGGGGGCCGAATCGGTCCCCC
The DNA here is from genome assembly GCA_031763405.1 of Balanus nubilus. Classification (NCBI taxonomy): domain Eukaryota; kingdom Metazoa; phylum Arthropoda; class Thecostraca; order Balanomorpha; family Balanidae; genus Balanus; species Balanus nubilus. The sequence goes on from JARFNZ010125786.1 coordinate 543, forward strand.
GACAGTAATAGGGTTAATGCTTAGAAATATGATGCTTCTCATGTATGCAGTGCTGTGGGAAGGTGAAGGTGAACTTTGTCGCTTTCGACAAAGTTGCGATCGTTTTCCATACTCGATGCCAGATTACGCTGTTAACAAATTACATCTGTTTCGCACACCATTCGCATACTATCCGCTTACGATCCCATTACCGTCTGATCACCATCCCATGGCGGAGTGAATGGGGCTTGGCTCTGATGTATGCAGAGGGGGGCAAAACAGGCGGGAAAAGTATTAGAAATGGAAATAGCAAATAGTATTAGTTATTTGAAATAACAAATATAATAGGACCAATGTGCAAAAAATATATAACAACTTGTAAATAGTTTTGCAAAAATAGTTCCCTGAAACACAAAAGGCTTATCCCAAACTGTTGTTTTATGGGATTTACAATGTTAAAATGCATAACATCAATCATTCAATCATCTGAAATCATCCAATGTCGCTTGCTTATTAGTTGCTGGCAAGGGCGTCGCCGCCCTTCGCGAGTTGGGGGGGACGGAGGCATTTTCAAGTCGTTTTTTTCATGCGACGCCTATAGTTGTAATGTTAACGACCGAAAATGCTGGGGGACGTATCCCTCGTCCCCCTCCCCCTTGCGACGCCCATAAATGCTTCCGCCCATTTCCGCCCATTTCAAATAAAGCTGCCTTCGTAAAAGTTGCCTAAGCATATCCTACCATGTAGCTGAAAAGCCCCGAGGCCGTCCAATGGTGTTATTGGCCACCTGAGGCTATTTAGCCCTTTTGGGGCTCAAGGATTTACTTGCCCCCTCCAGATTCATCTGGCATTGAAAGCTATATATATATAATGCGATGCCAAACCACATGATGCAGGCGAGACTAACAAAGTCTCTCCTGTGACACCCAGGCTGTCCCTTTGTGACACCCAGGCTGTCCCTCTCATTGGTCAAACAGCCGAGACATAAATAGACAGGTGGTCGGCAGGGCTCTCGCAGGTTCCCCGAGACATTTCCTATTGACCAAGAACGAAAAGTTTGCATGTCATTGGACTAATTGGCCCAGCTGCCGAGATGGAAATGGTAAACTCATGTTGCTTCGATTGGTTAAATAAAAATACTTCGCATGCGGTGAGACATAATGGTTTTCGACATCAGACTGCCATAATATGAGCATTCAACGAATGCTGTTTGGGGGGGGGGGGTGCAAAAATATATGCTGTTCCCACCTATTACGATGGGGGGGGGGTGCATCTGGGGGGGGCCCCCCCCCCCCCCCCCCCCCCCCCCCCTCCCTGCTTCCGTCGCAGCTGCACTTCGAAAGCACTTCAGCCATTTTTTTACTAAGGTCAATATTTAAGTCACCATAGAACATCAAAGGTCAAAGGTTCCAAAATTAGGCTTCTTCAGGAATTCCCACCATTATCTCGGGTACTATGCCAGCTAGGAAGAATAAGAAAGTAGAAAGTCCTTGAAACGGTCTTTGCCAACGTGTCATCAGATTTGGCCTCAAGTCAATAGTTAAGGGTCCAGGGATCAGCAAATCCAAAAATGTCGTTTGCAACCAAAACAGTTTTTCGTGAATAACTTTTTACCTATAAAAGGTAGGATAATACTTTTTTATTTGGGAAGCCATTTATATTCGCGATCTAAAACCTTCCCTGATCACGCAAACTTCCTCATGGCCTTTGATTTGACTCTTTATATCTGAGCCTGGCTGTTCGGCAATTGTATCCGATCTTATCTGATCGGTCAAATGATATGTTTGTGTAAATGTCGTTAGAATTATGGAAGTTACTGTGTTATTGTAAGTGTGATTGTATTGTATTGGATTATAAGACAAAACTGTGTTATCAAACTTATCTTCTAGATATTACCAATTTCATGCATGTTTGCCGTATTTCGTGTCTCATGTAAATATTATACATGACATAAATCCATTCGTATGTGCGACGGTTAGAACGAATTTGAATGTACTTACATACATAGTTTGGATGCTGCTTTACATATACTTGGGAGTAACTGTGTGTTGCATATGAGGACATATGATGCTTGTATGGAATAAGTGGCGGTGTATGTATGTGTAGTGTATACGGTTTATTTGGCCTCTCGTGGCGTTTTGCTCATCTCAGACATTTTATATTGAATTATTGGGAATTGAATGAATGAATGAATTAATCTGGTTATTATGAGTGATTTCCACTGAATGGCGAAAAAGGCATGTTGTGTGAAGGAGCACTCTGCTTCTTTGTAAGTTCATAGTGTAGGTTTATATGTATATTTGTATATAGGCGGGAAATACAGATAGATATAGTTTATGTAGGAAAATGAACACTTTATTTGTAAAAATGTCCTTATATCTGTTTTGCCGGAAGTACTTTGTGTGCTACTGCAGCTACTGGTGATTCGAATTCGAATGCCTTTGTCCCAAAATATATTTTAGAGCTGATGAAGGCACATGGCTGAAAGCTTCTAATTAATTTTGTCTTTTTCTTTCCCAAAGTTATATTTTCGACAGCATGAGGAAGAGGTTAATCTTCACCATTCCATAAATGCTTTCTTTTCATTTTGCCAGGGCTATCGAGTAAATTATGGCACAAATGCTGACAAATGACATGTTCGCCGATTCGTCATGCTGTTTGCTACAATCTATCACAGAACGCAAAACCATGAGATGGTTTGTTTGGTTTCACGGTTGCATGAAAGCCAAGCGCTCCCGGTTTCGGCACCACTGCGCCCTCCCGCCCGCGCCTCTCTCGTAGAATCGCCCTTCGCGACACTCGAGCTGCGCATTGCGCGCTGCCTACGCAATGCGCTAGGCTAGGCTGGCTTACGGGGCGAGTTTTCGGCCAGCCACGGCTGCATCGCATGTCTTAAAGCTAGCTTTGGCTATTAGGCTTGCTGTCCATGAATAATTGAAGAGCGTGACAAAGTTACAGCCATCTCCAATCGCTATATATAGTACTTTTGGACAATTGAATGCGCCATATTTGCCATACGTAGCCTCTGGCCGGGACTCATATGACAGCACTACGCCGGCTCAGCTCGGATAACTTCCAGGCTGTACACAGTGTGACGTCAGGGGCAGCCGCGCCGGCCGCCGACCGGTCGAGGTCAGGTCGGACTCCGGTGCCTCGCGCCACTCTCGCCTCTGAGGGTTATTATATGAACATAGATACAGTCTCGAAAAGCGCTGGGTCGTTGATGTCACTGTTGTTTCGTGGATCCCGATCAGAGGCTACGCATGACAAATATGGTGAAGTCAGTTGTCCAAAAGTATCATTTATAACAATTGGGGGTGGGTGGAACTTTATCACAATCTTCATGTATGGCAAGGCTGGCAATCGGAGCCAGACTTTTTAACTTACGATGCACCGTTTAGCCGGGGCTGGCTAAGGGTGATTCTACGAGTGGGGCACGGGCGGGAGGGCGCCGTAGAGCCGAAACCGGGAGCGCTTGGCTTTCCCGCAGCCGTGCAACCAAACACAACATTTAATGGCTTTGGATTCTGGGAGAGATTGTAGCGTAGAGCATGACGAATCGTTGAACATAGCATTTGTCAGCATTTGCGCATTAGTTTACGCGATAGCCGTGGCCAAATGAAACAAATGCGATACAAAATATAAACAAAATGTCGATTTTTAAAAAAGGCGATCGATGGTATTTTGGAAAATGTTTACCGTTGGACTCAGCGTGAGCTCAGCCTTCGAATGGTGTATCTCCCTTAGTATGGCCCCTCTGAACCCCTCCACCGAACCGTGAGAGATGATAAATGAAAAATGGTCGTGAAGTTAGCTACAGCCAAATACATTTTTTTCAGGGTTTGTCACCAATTTCTACCTAATCAGTTCCACGGTAGAACTGAGCCTCCTAACTAAATAATAATGTCTATTTTGACCTTACGGTTCTCCTTCAAGGTCAAATGTAAAGGTAAGGAACGGGGAACGTTCCGGGGCCCAAAGTTACAGTCCCATCGTAACCAGAATGGTCTCAAATGATTCCCCGTGCCAAGTTCTAGGGTTACAAGGAGTTTTACGATTGTATACCTTGACCTTCGAGGTCATATTGAAGGTGAAAGGACGGGGGACATGCAGTGGACAAAGGTTACCATCTGATTGTGACAAAAATGGTATCAAACGACTCTTTGTGCTAAGTTCCGGGGTGACTATAATTTCTATGGTTGTGTATCTTGGCCTTCCAGGTGAAATTAAAGGTCGAAGGACGGGGAACGCGCTAGGGCTACAGGTGCCGTCCGATCGTGACAAAGAAGCCCTCAAACAATCCCACGTGCCAATTTCCAGGGCTGTGTTCTAGGCAAAAAGTCCTACGGCTGTGCAGTGTGCACCCTTAACTTTTAGGTCAAATACAAGGTCAAAGGACGGAAACAAGCTAGGTCCTAGGGCCAAAAGTTAACGTCCGATCGTGACAAAATTCAACTATTTTTATATCATCTTTGCCACGATCCGACGTCAACTTTGGGACCCAGTGCATTCCTGTCATTTGACCTTGAATTTTACCTGAACGGTCAAGGTTCACAACTGTTAAGCTTCTTGCCACCCTGGAACCTGGCACAGGATATCATTTTAGAACATTTTTGTCACGATTGGACAGTAACCTTGGGCATTGGAGCGTTCCCTGTTCCTTGACCCTGAATTTGATCTGGAAGGTCAAAGTGCAGAACCGTAAAACTCCTATTCGACCTGGAACTTAGCATGGTGGACATTTTGGAACTTTGTCTGATATTTTTTTAGTCACGATCGGACAATAACTTTGGGCCCTAGCGCGTTCCTCGTACTTTGATCTTTAATATGACCTTGAAGAAGAGACGTAAGATAAACACGGAAAATAATTTTTCAGCAGGCTCAGTTCCAGCTTAGGACAGATTGCTGTAGAAATCAGTGGCCGACGCTGAAAGCGTTTTTGTGGCTGTGACCAACTTCATGGACATTTAAAACGAAGCTATAAAACGATCACGATGGCATAGCCGAAATCGAATATCATGTAGCCGAGGGGCCGTTTTCCTCATCTGTTACATTTCGTTGAATATTTTAATAATTGTTACCCTGCTGTTTGTGATATTTTATCTACAACTCTACAATAACAAAATACGGATTTAATTAACATGGTGACATAAAAGGAGCTTATTGCGCTTACTAGTCGTTCATTGTTTCGTTGTTCAATTTCCGATCTTCGCATCGAAGACAGCGTTCTTGACAACGATCTACGTTCTTGACAACGATCTCGATGTGAAGATTGGAAATTCGAACAACGAAAAGTAAACGACTATACAGAATATAGTCGACGACTACGACTATATAGAATATAGAATATAGATTATTACGACTACTACGGCTACTGTATAGTAGCCGTAATAATCTCCTTTTAAAGTGAATCTAGTCGTAAAAACCTTAGATCTTTTATTAAAATGGTGACATTGTTATAAAAACCGTCCATTAATGAACAACTTGGTTGAACTGTGATAGGGAATAATTACACTTAATGATGATGTACAGTATACGAATACTGCATGGGGTGGCGGGAAATAGTAAACACTATTGCCTGATGTGACGTCACTGTAGCCCGAGGGTGAAGACCGAATCATGTAGTATTGCCCGAGGCGAAGCCGAGGGCAATAATGCTTCTGAGGTCTTCACCCGAGGGCTACAGTGATGACACAGAGGGCATCACTGTATGGGAAACGGCCCTATTGTCCGCTTCCCCATGCAGTATTCGTTTTATTACATGGCCAACACTGTTCTTTTCATTATACAATGTCGTGTATATCACTTTGGTCCCCTATCCCATGAAATATTCGTTTTATTTTTTTGCATCGCCAACCCTACAGCTTTTCATTCCAAATATTATGTCACTGAATGGCTTTATTACAAAACAAACTCACACCAACTTTCACATTCAAGTCAGTGATTTGCTTGTAATCAGTAGACCACCGTCCATACTTCTTCGCCATGTGAATGGCGACTTTGAAGGCCCCGGCGCTCAGAGGAAAACTCCCTTTGTCGCCGATATCCTTGCCTAGTTCCTTCGTTATTAACTGTTTAATCCCGTACTTGAGCGTGTGCAGACTCTTCGATTTGAACCTAACGCCGTCCTGACGCTTAATGGTTAGTAAAAACTCCTTATCGGCGTTATCGAGGGTGTTGTTACTGTTGGAGAAATCTTCCATACTTCTATGCTATCCTTTGGTACGTATAAACTCTCTAAATACGTATTCTGCACACTTAATAACGTTGTTAGTGCTCCCCCAATCTGCCAGAAAAGAGCAACTCGTCGATTTGATTTTCTGTCAGAACTCAGAATATCAATGCACACGCAACTTACTATTTCCCGCTGCCATGGCGACGTCAAAAAGCGCATGCTACCTCTAGCGGTAAGATCACCGGTCAATAGTCGACACTATCACACAGGCAATTTACATAGAAGCCATGTAATAATATGACATATCTTAATGACAAGATAAACCCCAGCTGAGAAGAGGTGCATGCATTACAAGTTCTGAGAGTAAATGTAAGTGGTTATTGAATACGCCGGAGCTGGTGCGTTGGCCCCGACCAAGTTATGTTTAGGGGTGGCGGTGGTGCCTGTCTAACTGCATTACACCGGGACGAACAGATTCGATGTCGGGTCTGGGTACTATCTTCATTACCCAGAGACAGACGGATTCGGTGTATGGACCTCCATCGTCTTCATTACCCAAGCCAGATGCAATGCCTGGTCTAGACTCCTTCTGCATTATCCATAGCCAGATTCGACGTCTGGCGCCGGCTCTGCCCTGTAAGACAGTCCGGTGCCATTCCACCCGTCCCTGCCCACGCCGACTTCCAACGACCGTCATGTCGCGCCGTCCGGCTCTCAAGTACCGCCCTATCCGGTGCCAGGGGAGACCGGACTCCGTAAATTGCCACCAAGTCGGTAATATGGCGGCCCGGCCGGGACCTCGCCGCCGCCGTCGCCGCCACCGCCGCCGTCGACGAGAGATGGATCATTCGAGACGCGTCCGACGGTTGAATACTGCAGCCAAGCCATCGAACATTCACCAGCCGGGCGGGACGACGAATTCATTGAGACGCCTGGCGACGATCTCACATCTAATGCCATGAATTGCGAACGAAGCTGGCCCAGGACGGTTTTAGAGCTGGGTGTTGAATGCTGAATGAAAATGGCGGTCACGCAAGCTGGGATTTCGGAACTCTGTTGCCTGCTGCGTCAACTCACCTCGTTTTCTTACTACTGCTATTTATTAATGCCAAGGATAACTTCCGAGCACGCCATAACCTTATATATTTTCCTGAATCTGCATAGAGACCATCTGGCGTTCTTCTTAGACTGATACAAATAACATAATTGCATGCAGAGCCTATGAAGTCTTCATGTTGGACGTATTGTTTATTTTGTTATTTAACAGTTAAAACACTCTCCATTTAAAATGACTATTCCGAGTGTCGGGTCAAAGTTAAAAGGAGAAACATGTTACAGGACACTCGGCACACCACGCAATGATATCGAAATAATATTAAATATACTGACTTTAGGTGATCCTGAGATGTTCTGTCCATTAAACTTTATATGAAGGTCCTCCATAGTTATTTATTTGTCGATCCATATGCGATTCGTCTACATCGTGCTGCAAGACGACACCTGTGTCTCACAGGTTCATTGCCAGGTAACATACTTGCTGTGACTGCAAGGTCTGCTGATGACTCTGTGACCTGCCGTGACCCCAGGTCCGCTATTGACCCTATGACCTGCCGTGACCCCCCAGGTCCGCTGCTGACCCTGTGACCTGCCGTGACCCCAGCCCCCTGCTGACCCCGTGACCTGCTATGACCTCCCAGGTCTGCTGTTCTCCAGACCCGCCGCTGACCCTGTGACCTGCCGTGACCCCATACCCGCCGCTGACCCTGTGACCTGCCGTGACCTCCAGACCCGCTGTTGACCCTGTGACATACCGTGACCTCCAGACCCGCCGCTGACCCTGTGACCTGCTGTGACCCGCAGACCCGCCGCTGACCCTGTGACCTGCCGTAACCCCCAGACCCCCTGCTGATCCCGTGACCTGCTGTGACCTCTAAGGTCCGCTGTTCTCCAGACCCGTCGCTGACCCTGTGACCTGCCGTGACCTCCAGACCCGCTGTTGACCATGTGACCTGCCGTGACCTCCAGGTCCGCTGCTGGGTGACCCACTTGGTCGTCAGTCAGCCGACGGATGATGATCGCCGGGACGTGCTGTGTTGCCTCCTGAGGGCCGCTGAGACCTGTTGGAACCTCGCCAACTTCCACGGCGCTGCACAGCTGGTGGCCGGGCTACGGTACGGTCACACAGAGACGCACTGGGCAACTGGTGGCCTGGCTACGATATGGTCACACAGAGACGCACTGGGCAGCTGGTGACCGGGCTACGGTACGGTCACACAGAGACGCACTGGGCAGCTGGTGCATGTTATTCTGAATTTTTTGCATGTTTTTTTGCATGTTTTTTTTTGCATTCTGAAAGCTCGCGTACAGGGCTATTAAATTCCGTTTGATTTTTAAAACCCGGCCCATTATTGTCGGTGATCGTAGGGGAGGGCGAACCTCCCCCCCCCCCCCCCCAGCAGGACGCGTTCCGCTGGAGACCCCAGCTGGGCACAGGGTTAAATTGATAGTTGTATAATATAGGAGAGAACGTGATCATTTGACCGCTTTTTCTTTTTCTTTTTTAGACAACGATGTATTGTAAAATCACGGTTACATTTGATCACCTGCTAAATGCTAAAAGGTGTCACATTTGTTTGTTGTTTCGGTGTATTAAGCAGGTCATGATGGCACAACTACTTTTGGAAGTAATTAAACATGTTCACATATATGTCAAGCGGCCAAGTCGCCCGGTTCCGGGGTGACTTAGCCGGGGGGATGGGGGTCACTTGTCCTGGGGCGACATGGAGTAGGTAATCCCCAAAGTGGGAGTGTCAACTTTAACAGTGAAGGACGTGAACAGATATGTGTGTGTTTGCCAATGCAAAATAGCATTTGTTCCCTTGAGTGTCCTGCGAAAAATGTTTGGATTGCATTAGCAATTGTTTTATTTCCTAGTGCTCGCCATGGCACCACCCGATGTTTTTTTATGAAGAACTAGAGGAAATATCAGCCGATACGAAACGTTTAGTACCATACATAAATATATTCCCAAAATTGTAAATAAATAATTTTGTAATAGATAATTGTGAGGAGTAAATATTAAATTTGATGTTCGGAAATCGTATTTGTAATTTTGTAAATACAAGTTGGGAAAAAATGATATTGCCAAATAGCCCAGAGGGCACCGGCCAAGTAGCCCAAGAGCGGGAGGGAAACGGGTGGACGCATCCCCAAACATTTCTAGTTATAATATTACGCCTATGGGCGTTGCAGGGAAATAATCGACTTGAAAACGCCTCCCCCATCTTCAGGTAGTCGAGACGCCCTTGCCTAATGACGAGGGATGACGCCCGGTCCAATTTCATTCCTTCAGGGTTGTCCGAAAGCGTAAACATGCTGGGGCCATGTCGCCCCGGCGACCAAATGACCCCGGTACCCCTACTCGTGCCCAGTACGTTTCACCGGCAGGGATTTCTTTATCCGATTTTGTATCCGATAAACGAAGAGTATCAGAGTAGGTATAATTTCCACGTATCAGGGTGCACCCTGCAATCAATAATTAGCAATAATCGTGTCTTATGTCTTCCTATCGTTTTCGCCCGCTCCACGTTTCCACATGCCTCCAATCACCGTGGCTTTGCGTGCTGAGAAGATGGGAGGAGGGGAGAAGCGAGATGGGAAGACGGGGCTAGCGAGGCGAGCGATCTGAGCGGCGTGGCAGAAACATTTCCAGATGGGCCGACGCTCCGATCCGGTTAGAATCGATCCGTGTTTGGGCATCCTCTCCTGATGGCTGATGCCTTGGCTGCAGCTAGGGGCGCTGTTTACCTCCGAACTCGGAGAACCGTCGGCTCTGTACCTCGGTATGGTTCTCGGTATGGCGCGCCACAGACCTGATGTCGCTCATCATCACACGCCAGACATCGCCGCCGGCACAAATTGCATTGCCCCGACAATGGCGTTAGCGCGCCGTGGGATTGGCCTGCGAGAGGCCTGTCAGCCGTCCGCGGCGCAGCCAATGCGCCGTTTGTCGGACGGAGGTTACCGGCTTGTGTGCAACGGTGGAATAGTCCGGGGGCATTTGCGTTGGTTATCCGATGTGAGAGGTGGGGGTCATTGTGTGTCGTCCTTCATTTTCGAGTCGAGGTCATTTTCCGTCCATAAAAGCGCAGTGTCAATGCTTTGGATATCGTCTGCGAAAGGAGTGATCGTGGTTGAGAGTGTGTGCAGAGTGCGTACATGCGTACTAACGTTATGCTGATATTTTTCCCGGCAGCTCTGGAAAGCTGCGTCCGTTTTGGGCTTCGCTAGCTGAGAAGGAGGAGATTCCGGTGCTGGACTTTCTATTCTCTGTGTTGGAGTACGACCTGACGCCAAAGGCTGACGGTGGCATCAACCCGCACTATACAGCGGCCCTTCAGAGAGCGCTGGCGATCAAACACTGTAAGGTAAGCACGACTTCATCGAGTCAGCAGAGGGACACGGAAGCCCACGGGCTTGTTTATAGGGGAGGAGACGAGGCAGGATGCGCCCCCCCCCCCCTTAACGTTTGATGACTCATAGCTTCAGTTCTGTTGACTGAAACTGAACAATGACACTGACACGTTTGGAAGACGTTTTCTTTTATTTACAAAATGTGCAGATCGTTCTTCGTTTTAAAGGTCCAACGTGTAATCGTCGAATTCCGTTAAGAGTGCAAGGGGGCGTTTTATCCCATGTCTGAGGCAAGACACCTAATCCCATGTTAGTTACTTAAATTTGTAATGTAATTTACCTATCTGTAAATCACTACCGAATCGATTGCCGGATTGAATGTTTTTTACAGAGACGTTACCACCCGGGTGGGGGCGACGCCCTAGAACGGTTCCGGCTGAAATCCGGTTCCAGATAAAACAAAAAACATTAGCCTGATGGGGATGACCCAGAAACCTCTAGTCATTTTACCCCATACACAGTTGTGTGCAGATCGCCATAACTTGTTTATCATTGCTACAATTTGGCATGTAAATACTACATCTTATTTCAACCAGCAATTCATATCAAAGCACTAAAGCAGACACCGCTATTCACATACCATGG
>JARFNZ010125797.1:0-11754 GCA_031763405.1 Balanus nubilus
CCCCCCCCCCCCCCCCCCCCCCCCCACCAGCGGCTACCTTGATCCTCACATAACTTCTAGACGACCTCAAAGGGGCCCGAGCGAGTGACGGTACGAACAGCTGCGATCGCCGAATGGACAGGTGCACTTGTCGGCACCGACGGCAGGGTGCCGTCGTCGCTGATCTCCTCAGTTCCGGCAGGGTAGCGGTCTCAGACCTGAGCTCTCTCAGATCAGATCTCCTCGGTAACGGTCTCAGACCCGAGCTCTCCCACACCAGATCTCGGTACCGGGCTCAGACCCGAGCTCTCTCAGACCAGATCTCCTCGGTAGCGGGCTCAGACCCGAGCTCTCTCAGACCAGATCTCTTCGGGCACAGAGCCGAGCTCAGAATCATGTCCAGGTCGTGTCAGTGAGCGGTTGAGGCGTTGGTATTGGCGTTGGTGCTGGGACATCGGCACATGCCATTTGAAGATCGGAGTCATTAGACCAGCGTGTTAACAAACATCATTGAGCTGGGCGTTCGGATATCTTGACTATCCGAAGTTTTTGTATATTAATTTCTGCCGTAAATGCCATGGCAGGGTATTAAGATGCTGACATTAAAACGTAAGTGAAGGAGTCTGAAAGTTGAGTGTTTATCCACAAAGTTCATGGGATTGTCAGTCTCCATGTGGGAGTTATGGACTCGCTGAGTGAAGTTCCGGGTCCCTGTGTGCCAAAGGCGCGTTGGGAGGAGGAGGCGGGAGGGGGCCAGGAATTGCCGGCGGTGGGTAAATCATTTTCGTGCCGGCACGTCGCCGGCCATCGTCGACCGCCTCATTCGGCCGAATGTGCCGTAAAACGTGCGATGTGCCGTAAAGCGCGCCATGTACCGTAAAGCGCACCGTGGCCGTAAAGGCGCGATGGTCTGTCGACGACCGTGGCCAGACAGCGGTCGGCCGGTTATGAAGCCAGCGCGCCGGGAAGGGCGCCGGGCCCTGCCGCTTTGTGGCAGATTGATGGGGAAATACGGTTGACGGGGGCTCGGTTATGGCTGGGGGCTGCTCGCGTTGTCAGCCTTTCAATGTTTAGTTGCAATCTAGCAAAGTCGTAGTACGGGTGGCTCTTAGCATTTGCTCTTTTGTGAAAATCTCCTTTGGGTGTTATTATTTAACCGTTATTGTTTTGATAGGAAAAAATATAACCTGACAATGTCAAACACAAAAGTTGAAAATGAATGAGACTATTCATCATTACCATTGAAAATCCCGTCCATTACAATTATGCGTGATTGTTACGGAAGTGCGAAAGCAAAAGTCGTCATCGAATCGAAATCGCCATCCAAAGGCGATGTGTTCTCAATTTTAATTATGGCCCTTCCAAGCTTCATTCAGTATATTGCCTACCTAATCGCGACCTCAGGAACTACAGACAAAGTTCATTCAACGGCGTATAGATCATCTGTCAATGCCACGAAGTTTTGTCGTTGGCTGTTACATCTGACGACCACAAACTTGTCAGGCTGGATCACTCGCTGCAAACTTTGAACATGAACGATTTGCACGTTGTTCGGTCGGGCCTGCGGGCCGGCCGATCCCAGCTGAGATGGACAGTGTTGGTGCAGCCGGCGCATGGCTCGGGGGGGGGGGGGGTAGTGCCAGGGTCACTGACTCATTCAGGTGGAGTGCATTAAAAAACTGATTGGTTTCCGGCGGGCATCAGTCATGTGGGACAGCGGATTTTGGATGCAAGTGTGCAAAGAGGGACCCGACCCAGGAGATCTTCGGTGTTAAAGGGACATTCCCACCTAAAAACTAAAATTTTATTTGATAGAGCCAGTTTCTCTTATCCCAGCAGTCTTAGTCTGTTTGGAGAAAAACGCCCTCAATCGTTTGCAATCTTCATATAAAGTTTTGTTATTTCGTATCTACATTTTGAAGTCCACTGGCATTTTTCGTATTTACGTCCTTAACTCCGGGCGGTATTTTTTTCTAATTTCGTACGTTTTTTTAGGAAAAGAAATCTTAAAATCAAGGTTGCCAACGATTGAGAACACATTTTTCAAAACGAACTGAATCATTAGGATAGGGGAAACTGGTTCTATAACATCAAATTGGGAAAAAGGTTGTACTGCCTCATTAAACGTTGACCATTTTATTGTATTCGTAGAACCGTTTTTGAAGAACCGCAGAACAGGCGTACAATATACATTGCTGGGAAGTTCACGCAAGTGAAGGTGATGTCCGTTGTGTATTTCCTGTCATTGTTTCAGACCGAGGCTCAGAGGCCGAATAGTTGGCTTTCGATTAAATGATGGACACTGGCCTGAGTTGAGACGTTGCATGACGAGCGCCGAATATCCTTGAACCGTATGATTCATGAGAGCGGCATTATGGAATGTGAGAGACGTTGATATCACCAGTGTTTTATGTACCCGTTTATCACGCTGGAGTGCGGTTCATTCAGAACAGGCTCACAAATAAGACAAAAGTGGCTCAAGATCGGCTCACCTGCCGTGGCGCTCCAACATCATCCCCAAACTGGTCCTGGGCCCGGCTTCTAATGGGCTTCCATCTACAGCCTGCAGCGATTTGTCTCCATTTGTCTCCATTTGTCTCTAGTGGCCATTCTGGTCCGGGACTAGACTCACTGCAAATTTCCAACATTCATTTACTTACCATCAGTTCCTACAGTTTTCGAAGCCCAATGCGCAACTTCGTAGCTCTCTGCTGGACAATCGGCACAAAACCATTTGCCCATGTAACAGCAATCTGAGCAGCCGGTCAGCCCCTCCGGTTAGCTCGCGTCGGCTCGCCGCTCGGCGGTAAAGTTTGTACAGCGCTGGAAAGTTGTTGGCTGCGGCGGGGCTGAAAAAGGCCGCTCGCGACGGCAGACCGACGGACTGAAACACTGCCGTCGGCACCGACGGGGTGACACACGGCGCGTCGGCACGCGCTGCCGGCCGGCGGCGGTGACTGGTTGTGGGGTGGTCACGTGGTCGGACTGGCCACCGTTGGTGTGGTGCTGGGACTGCACGCCGGTGCGGCTGTTGGTTCTGACCTCTGGGTGCACTCTGGGATTTGTATCGAACTGCCTACCGACCGGGCAATGGGCCTCCTGGGCAGTAATGGGCTGCGGCCTGCGGATAGGCGGCTCGCAACAGCTGATTGCGAGTGGCCTCCGTCAAAACGACCGACGGATCGGTCGATCTGCCACTTTTGGGAAAATCGCCGGATGACGGAACCTCCGTGCAATGTGAACTGGGATCTGCCACCGCCGGATTGATAGCGGCTTTCGTCGAAACCAAATGTTCAACGATGTTGAACTTTTGACGAATGGCAGATCTGGTAGACCGACATTGGTTTGTGCTGTTAACCAGCCATATATATTTTCGCGCTACTCAGGACACGTATGACTTATTTGTAAACTTGAAGACCACTCGCAGATTGGTTTAAGGTCAAATTCTTTGTTGTTAAGGACAGAGGCACGCTTCGTGCACAGGCGGTCACCCACCTAATCCCATGCTATCCGGGCCCGATGCTGCTTGACCCTAGTGACTGCACGGGTGCCGATACGCTTCTGAACTCTGACGGACCCATCGTGCTGCCATATGATGGTTACCTACCATTTGTTACCATTGCTACGAAATTCACCATTGATCCGCCGGGTTCGCGTCCAGCAAAACGACGGATGGCAGCTGCCTTTTGGCGTCGGGCACTTTCAGCGTGAACTCCGCTGGCCGCTGTAAAACACCGCCCGGCCCTGTGCCCCGAACCGTGCCACGGCGGCCATGCTGGCTCGGATCGTGCACGGTGGCGCACACACACTAACAGAGTGCAGCGGGCGGCAGTAATTTCCGGCAGCTGTCCAGCGGCCGTCGGGCTGTGTTTACCTATCGATTCCGGGGCTGGGTTGTACTGACGGCGCCGCTCGCTGCAGCCGCCCCTGGTGCTGTGCGCGCTGTGACGGCTGTCGCCCCGCCGGCCAACCGGCTGGCTGCTATGCTGGGGAAGAAGGGGAGAAGGTGCGTCGACGACGACGACGCGTCGGAAGACGATGGTCGAAGCTTGTCGCACCCTGAGGCCGGGGTCGACTGCGAGCTCGCTCCCCATAGGAGGGAGCTGCCAAGGCGGCGTCGGAGCGCCCGGACGGCGTAGTTGGCCGTCGGACCGATAGGTGGCAGCGCGCGCGGTGGTTGGTTGTGGGCTGCTGCCGTGCTGCCAGGCAGTAGACGCTGGGGGTTGGGCGTGCGGGGACGGTACATGGGCGGGCCGGGACTGCTCGGTACGAAGACTGTGACGGAGACGGCGGGGCGCGCACGGCCGCTGCGATGACGTGCCAGCTGACCTGGCCGCAGACGATCCCTTGGAACGAGACGCGCATCACGTGGAACCTGCTCTGGGTGCCGCCCAAGACCACGGTCAACGTCATCAGTGATGGTCAGTCACTGGGGATGGGGTGGGTCTCTGGGGCCACTGGGGATGGGGTGGGTCTCTGGGGCCACTGGGGATGGGGTGGGTCTCTGGGGCCACTGGGATGGGGTGGGTCTCTGGGGCCACTGGGCAGTGGTCGGGGACCGGCGCGGGACGGTTCACCAATTGTCACTGGTCAGTGGTTGGTCCTAGCTTCTGCCTGGTGGGTGCAGTGGCTGAGCTGGTGAGAGGAATGGGCCGCTCGGCACTGGTCGGCTGGGCGGGCCGGACAGGGCCTGGTGGGGTGGGCGGGACAGGGCCTGGTGGGGTGGGCGGGACAGGGGCTGGGGACAGGTCCCGGTGTCAAATTTCCGAAGTGCCTGTTATGATTCGAATCGGTGCTCTCCAGCCAATAGGAGCCCGGCTGCGTACGGCTCTTGCGTGTGACGTCAACCAGAAGGACGGAGCGCTGATCAGTTTCGTGATTGGCCTCCAGGGGAGTGCTCGTAGTATGACTTTCTGAAGATCGGAAATATCAAGGTTTCTCGAACCCAGTAAAAAAAAACATGTGGACTACTCTGACGTAAATAAAGGGAGGATAATTAATAGTAAACAATAGAGAAGAATGCATGTTCTGCGGATATTTGCATTACAATAATTGATGCTACTTCCACATGCAACTCGACGAACTACGTGTTTTACTTTATATATTTATATAGTTGTATTATATAGGTGAATGTGGGAGGATCGGGGTACCCTCCCGTTTATTATGGTAAATCAGTCTGATGATACTAATTTGCCGAACGCACATCTCGAAATATGGTTGGCATGCCATCGGACCTGCCATTTCTTTAGACCGCACGTCTTTAAGAACGCACTATATGATACTCCCGAGTTGATAAAACAGCCGGGCTCCTTTTGGCTGGCGGGCGCCGGTTCAAATCCTAACAGACACTTCGGAAATTTGCGTCCCGGTGGGCGGGACAAGGCCTGGTGGGCTGTGGATACCGTCCGCTGCGTCAGAAATGCCGGCCCTGTTGAGCTAATGTGCAACGTTTATGGATGCATAATGCCGTTGTGACGCCTGGGCAGGAGTCTGTATTAATATTTAGGATTGGGCGACGACGCTATGCTAAGTAGGTGCTTATGCAGCTACGGGTGTGACAAGTTGCAGCCGTCAGGGTCTGAGTGTGTTTGTGCCAGCTAACGTGCCTTAAAGAACCTTTCGTTATTGCCAGCACTATATCTTGCCATTCAGTTTGACTCCATAATGAACAAACAACGGTCGGGATCCATGTGGCACGTCTTCACAGCTAAGATTCCTCTGAAGGCTTGCGTGCCATACGATGTTCCTAGAAGGGGACTGGTTGGAACGATGGCATACATTTCCTCTCTCGTTTCTTCATTCTCAAGGGCTTCCCGGTCCACAAGCGCGCCCAGTCCTCCCTTGCTTTCTGGCCCTGGCTGACAGACCCACTTACCATCTCCTATGCATTTAATTTCTCAATTCAGTGGCAACAAATTGGCCAAATTTCCCAGGCGAGGTGAATCCAGTTTTCCCTTAGTCAAAGAAGTGGGCTGTAAAACAGCATTTGGCTTATTGAGTTCGACTTTCTTTATTTGACTGTTGTATCGGGGCTTTACCAACAACCTATGCATGTAAATGACCTGGATCGCGAATCGCTCCCCGTAAAATATTTGGTCTGATTGGATTCTTGGCTGGCGGGCGGGTCTCTATACGTTCCCCTCTTTAATCCTGACAAACATCTGTCTCAGCGCAATACGACTGGCCTGATCAGACCGGTGACAACACCGGCTCGTGTTCGGATTGTCCCGTGATTTCTGCTTGGATGTCATGGAGCCCATCCAAATGTCGATGCTTGTACTGCTGTTGAAAATATGCTGGCATTGTCACTGTCGAAAAAGTGGACCAGATAATCGTGGCGTGGTAAAATATGAGCCAGGGTCCAGTGCCCAACGTTGGTGGACACTGGACAACTGCGGCGTGAAACCGCCTTAGGCGTTGCTTGGGGCTACACAAATTGTTACCGTGTTTTTTTGTAACTTTTTGGTGTGCATGGTGCGGTTTTGACGGGCCCAGTTGGCTTTCCGCAAGTCATCCTATCCGTTAGCGTTCGTGATGGCTCCGTTCTTTTTTTGTGATCGACACGTGAAAGTGGTCAACGAACAGCGGTGCGACAGTCTTTTTGGTCACAGTGATGTGCCTTTGGCGTCTTTATTTCTGTTCACTGTCGGGCAGCTCACGTCGTCTGCAATAATGTAATTTTGTGAGACTACACGGGGAGCGATCTGGTAAACGTATTTGGCCACCGTTTTAATGAATTCGATTGCATGTGAGTACTGTGCTGGTGCATCTCAGAACAGCAAACAACGCATAGGCGAACACCCAACCTGCTTGTTCGGCACACGGCTTGCATGCGAGGCTTGCATTATGATAATTCACCAGGGACTTGTTTTACATGTTGTGGCTCACGTTTCCTGGTAGATGTCTAATATTACAATTTGTTCACACTTAAATCTGGAAAGATACCAGATTGGATTATTTTTAAATGATCTACTAAGATGACTTTTTGCGATCTACTAACGAATTGTTTTTCCTTGTAAAGCGTGTGAGAAAAAACAGTTTATTCCTTGTGACATTCACGCGACATTTGGGTTCTGGAAAAGCTGGATTTGCATTGTTCTTATAGCCATCCAAAAACTTACGTTACGTGAAAGCTTTAGTTAAAAAAATAGGGTAAGATTTGGAAACCCTTTGCCTTTGCTGTCAGTATAATGATACCGCCGAATGTGATATGTATTTTTTTCGTCGTTTTTTTGTTTTGTTTTACTCATTTGTCTCGTATTTTACCAAAGTTAATCTCACCTATCACTTTCAGCTATGAACTAATAACTATCACCTATTGCGTTTCAAAAAGACAATGCAAATTAAGACGTTATACACTGCTGTTGGTAACCCGCCTGAGGAGTGTTGGTATACCCGCCTAGAAAGTCTGGGTATACAATGGTGTGGTTGACCCGTCATGGGCCGCGATTTTGCCCAATCTTTTATGAGGGGATTGTTTTGTGGTAGATACTAAAACTATGCTTAATATTATTCAGTGCTTGAGCGAGGAACATTCAGGAACATTTGATAATTTTGTTTTCTTTGACCTTTCCTCGAAATCGTAATGAGTTAAGTTTCTAGCACAATTTATATTGATACTTCGATCGACAGATCATAATCAGGATACATAAAACGACAAAATGTACATTATTTTGTCTTTTTTTGTATTCTGATGATCTGTCGATCGAAATGTCAATATAAATCGTGTCGGAAACTTAACTCATTACGAGTTCGAGGAAAGGTAAAAAAGAAGAAAATCAAATGATACTAGAGTTAGACTGAAAAGCAAGTATATGTTACCCAGGCATCTGCAAATATAATGAAATGTGTCATTGCAACTAGCCTCAATGTATATTAAAGATAAAACGTCTTTTAAAAACTACTTATCGTTTGATTTGATATCTACAGAGGCTGCAATCGCAATAAATACAAACAAAAATAACAACCATAACAGCAATTCGTCAAATTATTGTCCGATGCAGGAAATTGAAATTTGGACCATCGTAGTTAAAATTGTAAAACTGAAGTGTAGGTTAACATCGCTACCCAATGGCGGGGTTACCCACGTTCACAGTAAATTATAGAATCAAGACAGTATATTGTAGTAATTTCTGGTGCAGATTCGTACCGTAATCTGCACCTGCTTCGAGCGGTTCCGGTCCCTTTTGACCTTGTGATTTTTAGGTCCGGTCCTCACTGAGCGAGAAGTAAACATAACGTGGAGCAAACGTGGACAAAACGTAAGGTTTGCGAAATTTAGAAGGCAGGCCACACGCACAAGCACAAGCAGGCCACAACCAGATATCGAAACAACGTTGAAGGGAATGTAATAAGATTAAATTTGTTTATTACGGTGTGTCGGGGTTCCCCACATTACAGGGCAAGCCCACCTTACCCCAGATCGCATACTACGATTCATTCCTAAAGAGCACCCAAAGAAGGTGAATGGGTGCGTGCTGTACTCTATGGGCAGCACACCACCTTGTAGTTCACACAGCTTCTGCTCCCTACCTCTACCGAACCATGCCTGGCAAAACATGCACTGCCTCTCTCACGCAAACCAGATTATGAATGACGGCGCATTCAAAAGGCACCATTTGTGATGAAGAGGTGTCTGGCCAGCCGACGCGGTCTGCCAATCGGCTGACGGTGCCGCGGGGATGTGCCATCTGCCAGCTGCTGGCGGTCGGGCGCGGTCAGAAGCGTACCGGCGCGGTGGGGTTGGCTGTTCACAACCCTCCCGCCCGCCACACTGCATGCCGAATAAGGCGGGCGGCTGTGCCCTGCTGCTCTGCAGCCAGAGATGACCGCCCTGCAGCTAAACAGCGGTACGCCCAGTGCCCACAAGTATCATCAGCATAAGCAATAAGCATGCACTGCTTAAGATGAACCGACCTGAGCACTCTTCTCTTATCACGGGTCGTCCATGGAAGGGCCGGTCCGATTCTCAAGAAGGGTCATGTCAGGCGGTTGTCATACCGCCCTTACATTGACGTTGCGTGCATCGCTGACATCCTCCCTGGCAGAGGACATAATTGCTTCATTCTTTGTCTGGTCCTCTCCGCTTGGCTTTATTTTATCTGTTGTCCCGGGCTGTATCTATAAACTGCGTTTTCGGACACCGCGTTTTCGGGCTCCAGAAGTGACAGATGAGCCCACTCCGTCCCTGTCCTGTTGGGTCCTGTCTGTCGCCATTAGAGTGAGCGAAGAAATGCGACAGATTTAACTTACCATGCACCGTGAGGGTCGCGCTTGTGCCATGTCCCGCGACCAGACATGTGCTCGGATCCCGGACAGTACAAATTTGGAATTCAGATTTTGACGATGATAGCGGTTATACAATTATAATATATAGTGCAACTTATTGCGACTGCATCCCTCTGTGGCTGTTCTAGTGTTCTATGCACAGAAGTGTTCTAGCGCATTGGCCGTCGCCACAATGCTCATTTAGATGCCAAAACGGCTGGGGGCATGGAGCATGTCTGCCCGTGACTGTCAGCCGCTGTCTCATCCCGTGACTCTCAGCCGGTGTCATCTCCCGTGACTGTCAGCAGGTGTCACATTCCGTGACTCTCAGCAGGTGTCATATCCCGTGACTGTCAGCCGCCGTCACATTCCGTGACTGTCAGCCGCTGTCATCTCCCGTGACTGTCAGCAGGTGTCACATCCCGTGACTGTCAGCCGGTGTCATATCTTGCGGCTGTCAGCCCGTGCCATGTTCGGTGACTGTTAACGGGTGTCATGTCGTGAACGCCTCGACACGACATGTCATGAAGCGACCGTCCCGCTGTCACTTGTCACTTGGGGCGGCAGGGGCGACCGGTCCCTCGCGCCCTGCCGTGCTGTGATTTGATGCGACGCGACGCGACACACTTGGCCCTTCCCATGCACGGCGACATGGCGTTAACAGGCGGTTTATACCGGTCGACGGCAAGAAGATACCGAAAAACAATGCCCGTCGCCGGACAGGAAAGGCGAACGGCGGGTGTGCGGGGCACGCGGCGGCGGCCGGCCGACTCGGTAAGCAGTGATGGACGGCTCGGGGCGCTGTTTGGTACCGGTCGACGGCGAACGGCCCGTGTCGGATGCATGTAGAAGGCGACAGGGGCCGGTGGGTATCACGGGATGCTCGGGCGGTGCGACAAGTTGATAGGTGGAGCTGCCCTGTCGCGGCGGAGGCGAGCCGAGCCGAGGTCGACCTTGGTGCCGGTGCATGGCCGGGTGAGGACCGATGGCCCCAATGCTCCGGTAGCGCCGTCATGTTCCTCCTCCGTCACTGGCCGTGTAGCGGCCCGGGCTGGTACGGTCCAGGTCCTTCTCCGTCACTGGCCGTGTAGCGGCCCGGGCCGGTACGGTCCAGGTCCTTCTCCGTCACTGTGGCCGTGTAGCGGTCCGAGCCGGTACGGTCCAGGGGACCGGTTGAGATCCGTTGTGGCTAGTGATACATGTGGCTTACAGCTAATTATAATGTGAATAGGTTTATACCGTGATGTGTCACATGTTCCCTTTGTTGCTGATAAAAAACGCAGAGAAACCGGTACGCTTGTAATCAGTCGACCAGCGATAAGAATGACAGCAAATGAACGACAGAGTTGTCATGTCTGTCTGTCGACCTGTCATTGAAAACATAGTCATACCGCTCCAAAATCTCGAAGTTCCGTCCGGTAGTCGCCAAACTCAATGACTGAAGGTAGGTTCTGGAAATAAATTGCCTAGCGACAAGAACCACAGGAAATGCCCGAGAGAAAACGGCAGAGATGTCACGCAGAGCGGTCTAGCTGCCGCCGGCCATTGAAAACATGACTTAACTGCGCGATGTCCTCCGAGGTCGTTAGTCGCCATGCACAGTGGCTAGAGATAGGATCTGATCTAACCGTATTTATCCCGTGTCGGTGTAGCATTATCACAGTGTACATGCTCTCAGCATGGTTATAATGACACTGATTCCGGCCTCATGACAATGATGCAACGTGACTAGTATACATCTCAATTATCATGTAGTATAATGTAGTATATATCTATCTGTATTATGTATCGCATTTACCAACTAGCTTTGCACCTATTTTGGCTTTTAGTCTGTCTATCACAATGTTCAACACACAATGTTTACACAATGTTTAACACAAATGTTAATTTCGCACTATAGGTATCGTTTGTCACGACATAAGGCTCGATAAATTCCACCAATGAGCAGACTGTCAGGCTCTTCTCCTTTATCCAAGATATAAAACTTCCTGTGATTTACTCACCTCAGTAACCTTGACGTTATGGGCGCGAAGTGACCTTCGTAGTTATCGCGCCCAAAAACTTCAATCAACAAACAAGGACATATCGTCTACGCGAAGACGCAACAATTGTTAACCGGATACTTTAGGTGATACGTATCCTTCTCAGCATGATTATGAAGATAAGCAGGTGTCAAACATGTCACTTCTCGACTTTGTTGTCTTTAAGAGTTTTGTGGACTTTTGCTCTTCGAACAGGTCAGGGACTTGCAATGCGATGACCGATCGTATATGACGACTTGATACCGGCCCCCTTACCGGCCACGCAACCAGTAGAACTCCCTCTGCTAAATTTCCAGGCGTCTCCGTCGGCGCCAGTGAGCCACAAAGTCTATGTTGGTCCTGATGGGGCGCCATTAGGCAGAGAGGTCGCCATCGGTCGGCGCGTCGGGCACGGCACATTCATTGTATTGCTCCCCGGCCGCCGCCACAACGACCGGCAGCCGATGGACGTGGCGCCGATGGCCGG
>JARFNZ010125808.1:0-10529 GCA_031763405.1 Balanus nubilus
AGGCACTTCTTGCAGAAGAAAGTGCATTACACTAAAAATTCGAAGTGTCTTCACTTGTTATTTATTACACTATGCTATAGGGTTAGTACGGATTTAATATATGTACTTGTAGGTACCGGCGCTGACCTTGCCACCGGAGTGCCACACATCTTTCAATACCACATAAACACCATACGGCAGGTATCTAATAAATACCATACGGCAGGTATATAATAAACACCATACGGCAGGTATCTAATAAATATCATACGGCAAGTATCTAATAAACGCCATACGGCAGGTATCTAATAAACACCATACGGCAGGTATCTAATAAACACCATACGGCAGGTATCTAATAAACACCATACGGTAGGTATGTAATAAACACCATACGGCAGGTATCTAATAAACAACATACGGTAGGTATGCAATAAACACCATACGGCAGGTATCTAATAAACACCATACGGCAGGTATCTAAGAAACACAATACGGCAGGTATCTA
The DNA here is from genome assembly GCA_031763405.1 of Balanus nubilus. Lineage (NCBI taxonomy): Eukaryota > Metazoa > Arthropoda > Thecostraca > Balanomorpha > Balanidae > Balanus > Balanus nubilus. The sequence goes on from JARFNZ010125808.1 coordinate 488, forward strand.
ATAAATACCATACGGCAGGTATCTAATAAACACCATACGGCAGGTATCTAATAAACACCATACGGCAGATATCTAATAAACACTATACGGCAGATATCTAATAAACACCATACGGCAGGTATCTAATAAACACTATACGGCAGATATCTAATAAACACCATACTGCAGGTATCTAATAAACACCATACGGCAGGTATCTAATAAACACCATACGGCAGGTATCTAATAAACACCATACTGTAGGTATCTAATAAACACCATACGGCAGGTATCTAATAAATACCATACGGCAGGTATCTAATAAACACCCGAGTGTGGTACTGCTGCACCTCCAGGCCAGGGGGCTGAGCCAGGTGGCCCAGCCAGGGGGCTGAGCCAGGGAGCCCAGCCAGGGGGCTGAGCCAGAGGGCCCAGCCAGGGGGCTGAGTCGGCCGGGGTGGGCAGCGGCTGGTGGTCTCGGGGCAGACACGGGGCCTCAGCCGTCTTCCGTCGCTGTCGGGCCGACACGTCAGCCGCACTTCCTCCCAGATAGGCTCGCTTCCTGTGACCGTGACGGCGCCGGCGGCGTCACGGGGTGCACTGGCGTCGGAGGGGTGACCGTGACCAGTCCTCAGGCGATCGAGGACCGGCCCTGACGAGTCCTCAGTTCACCGAGGATCGGCGAGAGCCGCGAGCGACGCCGCAGGTCACCCGCAGGTCACCCGCAGGTCCCCGGCGAGCGTCCCCGTCCCCGGTCACCGGGGCGGCGACATGCGGCGCTCCAGCCTGTGCGCGGTTCGTGCGCTGGTGCTGGGAGTTGGGCTGCTGCGCGCGGGGGCTGCAGCCAAGGATTGGCAAGATGAGTGCGTGTTCAGACCGAGTGCAGTCAATGCCACTAGCGCCGAGTGTGCTTTCAAGTCCAAAGAGGTGAGGACTAAGGGTTGAGAGTGGAGGCAAATGTTCAGGTGTGATATTCGGGTAATGTTCAGGATTTAGTACAATGGCTTCGTGGGCAGATTAATGGTAAGTATTTTTTGTGACGTTCACGTACCTCTGTCTGCGCCGTTGATTTCCCAACCATCAGCGAAACGTTCGTATTCTGATCGGATGCATTGTTTGCGAGAAGTATGCATGGTTCTGAAGGAATGAGTCATGAGTATTCGTGCATGTTTGATATTGAATCCCGTTCCTTTCTGGTCACTATCTCATTAACTTCAGCTTGTGACTTTGTAGCATCAGTGGTGGATCCAGGATTTTCTCAAGGGAGAAGCCAAGATAGAATGGCCTCATTGGGCTACCTACAAAATTGAAGGGCCACAATAGAAATCGTGGGTTAGAATGGACAGCTCAAAATAGACCATTCCCATGCCAAAATGTTCCTTTGACACGTACTTGACTTCTGCAATAGCCGTAATGAACGATCTGGAGGCAAGAATGGACTCTCCGGAAGTCGAAATGTGCTCTGAGCTTAAAATGGGCCCTCTGGGAGCCTGAGGAGTGAGGACCCTTGTTGTCGGGGCCTAAGGGGGACATGGTCCCATGCCCCTCCCCCCCTCTGGATCCGCTGTTATTTAAGTAGCATGCTTATCGTGGAAAGGATGACCACCTTCAGTTGCCCCCCATCAGGGTCCAAACAAATTATTTGTGTACAATTATATGAAATGAAGTCATGGCTCGAGTTCACCAGAATTGGTCTTGTAGAAACCACTGAACAAAACTGTGACATGCATTTTTTTAATGTATTCATTCCGAACCTTTTGAATGGACGGATTTGCGAGATCAGAACCCGCGCTAAGCAGAACTTATTGCCCAGGTCCTAACTTCTACCATCCGATCAGGAAATTCCGAGTAGCCAGCAGAATTTAGACCGATAGTTTAACGTGCCCAGCATAGCCGGACACTGACGTCAACTGGTCTTGAGTGCTGCCGCTGCCACCGACCGCAGACCATTCCGGTTAGGAGCAAATAGCGAGCGCCGAAGCGACTCGAACCCGGGCTCTCACTACCGGGTGGTCAAAGCCCAGCGCCCTCCCAACTGAGCTACTGGGGCGGGCCATACATAAACGCAGTAACATACTGCATTGGCACTGGGAAAAACAACATTGATAAATGTCTTAATTTCCTGTCGAGGCATAGGTATTTTAACTTTTCTTTCTCATTTGTGGAAGTTTAAAGTTAATTTGAGCTCAGAACGCAGACAGAAAAGAAAATCAGGATGGAAAATCGCTACTTAATTTTGCAATGCTTGAAGTGTTTTTAGCTCGTGGAGTGCAACCGGTTGGAGCAAAGCTAGTCCTAAATTCGGGCAAAGCATCTGAAGTATAAAAGATCTAAAGTGGTAATAGAAAACACAAAGAAAAGAAAAGTGGTATCTGAAGGAAAATCAATAATGGTCAATTTTCCCTGGTAAGGAAGGCGTAAATAATGCTCCCAAAGTGCTACATGATGTTCTCTACTTATGTGGCCAGTCTTTCCACCTTTGATCCTTTGAATGTCTTAACTGTGTTCAATGCGTTCCACTCTAGGTGAATTTTACTTGTGACGTTCATCCATTATCAGTCAAGGTATGCAGTCAAGGTAGTCAAGACTTACAGTCAAGGTATGCAGTATACATCTGAGTGCCTGGAATAATACCTTCTGTTTACCTCATCGGGCCACTTTTTCTCGTGCATATCAACAGATTTGTCATGCCTTGTTTTACAGATACATATCCGGCTCAGCACTCAGTCCTCTATTGAATCACTTCGGATCACCAGGGGACAGAGCGTGTTTATGGATACAGACGTCCTGGCGAAATTCGCACACCTACGAAGCATCTATATGACTGGAATTGACATATTGTCCATTCGCTATAACAGTCTACTTCCGATCAAAGAACAAAACGCGATTTCACTGACAGTAGAGAAAGCAAACATAGTGTCATTGCAACCAGGTGCCTTGTCGGATTGGCGAAACCCTGGCTCAAAGATCTCCATGAAAGACATCTTTCGGCTTACCTTCGCAGTCCAAGCTCTTGCACCCAACGCTACTTTCCAAGATGTGGTGATCGAAAACGTACCACATCTGTTCATAGAGAAAAATGCCATACAGTCCAGAATTGGATACCTGAAACTGCAAAACGTGTCTCTGGCAGTCTGCCTGCCAAGTGCATTCGGTGGTCACATAAAGCACATGTCTCTGATCTCTTCGTCCAACGATAATGCGAACGCGGGCTGCATCAAAGGCAAACCCGGTTGGAAGAGTCTGTCAGTGCGCTCAAGCCACCTGGGACAAGTCTCGACCTCGGCCATCCAGGGGGCCATCGAGAACGTGGAGATCGAAGACAGTTCAATCGGCAGTGTAGAACCCGGTGGACTTGACCTGGACGTGTCGCGATTCTCCCTCAGCTCATGCGGCATCGACGAGCTCAAGGAAACCGCCCTTCAGGTGCGGGCGAACCACTCCATCTCACTGCATTCTCTCCGAATCAAAGCGCTGCACAGGAACGCTCTGCTTGGTCTGAGGATCTCCCGATCCGGCGGCGACCAAAGACGGGGCAGTCAGCCGCCCCAGGTCTGCCTCAGCGCCCTCACGGTCGATGCCGCCGACGAGGACGCCCTTAAGCTGGACGCGGACTCCCCTGTGGCAATGTTCGGCCGTGTGTGTCCCAAGGAGGCGAAGGCCCGGGGCCAGACGCATTGCATCATCGGAGACCGCAATGCGCTGGTCTCCCGAGAGGTGTTCAGGTCACGGTGCTGTATCGAAGGCGTCAGCAGCGGGTCACCGGTCTGCTACTCCTATGCGTGGGTCCCGTACGTGGCGACGGCGGCTGGCATTGTGCTCCTCGCGGTAGTCGCACTCCTCTGCTACAGACGGAAGCTGCGTGCGAAGCGATGGCAGGTGGCTCGCCGAGCGGGACATCCGCGGATCAGCATTGTCCCGAGCGTTGAAGGCCTCCTGGGAGGCGACAACTCGGAACGCGGCTCACCGAACTCTGTCTTCCGAGGCGGCGATCATGCAGAACGGAGTGGTTCGAGTGGCACGGAGAACGTCTTTGAAGAGGAGTATGGTGCTGGGGTAGACACGGGACCGCTGGCCAGCTGGCTTCAGTCTCTTCGAGAAACGGCGCCGCAACACCCGGAACGCGGTTCAGCTGAGACCATCGAGATGGTGGAAAGTGAGGCATTCGAAGAGACACGGGCGCCTGGCGAGACCGTAATGCGGGGAGAGACGATCGACGATTGCAACAATGTGCCCGTGTGCGCAGAGGTCGGCTCTGATACAGAGTCCATGGTTCTTCACGAGGGTCATCTCGCAGAGAGTAAGAAGTCGGAAGAGGCCAGACAGAAGGCCAGTTATGGTGCGCAGCCTCCTGCGTACGCTCAAGTACAGAAGAACAAACGAGTTCCGAGGAGCGCCCCATCTGACATTCATGGTGACGCAACCCAGACCAGTGGCGCCGTCTCAAAGGCCTTAAAAGAAAAATCGAGCACCGTCGGGCAAAGGCAGCCGGATGTTGCCTACACAGAGGTCTTCAACTCGCTGCCCAGAGTGCCAAATGCTGATCCTGCCACACATCATCGACGAAGACCGGCAGTGGATTCAGTAATATACGCTGACGTGTACCAGCCACAGAACATGCTCAAGACGCGTGATCCAGGTCCCGGTGCGACATCGCAGTGTTCTAATGAATATGATGAGACGTATGACGACATAGTAAGTGCCGCGAAAAACTCCCACTCAGGCTCTAGGAGAGGAACAGGGGTATCCTCCCACGAAAGCCTGATAGGGTGTCCACTGTACGGCGAAGGGCACGAGGTGCCACACACGAGCCGAGGAGGCCCCGGTGCACATGCAGTGCAAGATGCGAGGAGATCGGCGAAGTTCTCTCTCTATGCTGAAGTGAGTGACGAAGGATCTGCCACGAGTAACTACTGTACGGTGCCCCGGGGACAGTATCTGTGCAGGGAAACGTTTGAGCAAGATCGTTCCGGAAGAGGATCTGCTATAACAGCTCGCTCGAGCCATCTTTACGCGGAGGTTTCTGACCTCTCCCCTGCCGCTGCGAAACAGGGCAACGCTCCGCAGAAAACAAAGGCACCAACAAACAAGGACACAGACGTTCCTTCCTACGCTGCGGTCTTCAGGAAAACTCGGGACCCCAAGGGCAGAGAGGGCTCCAAAACCGGGGTCCTGTCTTCATTGAAGTCATTGTCACGTAAAGTCTCCAGAGATAAGTCCGGAACCGGAGGCCACCAGTGGCCTAATAAGTGATCTGAAGTGATGTAAACAGGGTATTAGTAGTGCTCTTCAAATTTCTGGCCATTCAGATATCCCAAGCCCTTACTGGCTCGGCTGCATCTGGTTTGGCAGAGTTAGCTGTCCAAAAAGTGCTGGACATTTGATGTTGGAGGGGAATATTTACGTTGTATACGTATAACCATCACTAACAGGATCTGACGTTGGGAAATGATGAAGCTCGATGGATGTGAACGTTATGTATATATATATATATAGAATGTCACTGTTTCATAACTAAGTTTTTGTTCTTTGTTTGTTTCTTTGTTTGCTTGTTTGTTTGTTTGTTTTGTGCACATACTCAGAGCGGCGAATGAATGTTTATTTCTGAAATCGGATGAATTACCCAATGTATGGTTAAACTGGCCATTAGGCTGTGATGTGATGAATTGAATGTTTTTCGTGAAAATGTCTGTGGTATTTCTCAAATGCCGACTAATTATGACCTACAAAACAGTAGCTGTATTTAGGCTTTTTGCGGTTGCTTCATGTATCATATTGCCTAGTCTTTGAGTAGGTACCTAATCGTCTGCTTCCTTTCCAGTGTTAATGTTTCAGATTGTGTATTCATTTTCCTAGGATGCCATTTGATGCCTAAAAATAGCCTGCGGTACGCTTATAACATGCCTATAGCTTGTCTCGTAGCAGCGTGATTTGCGTCACGCCGACATATTCACTTATGTAATGCTTGGTTTCATTTCTATACGAAGGTAAATAGCCGCGAAAAAATACAGACTTGGGTTAGTGTGATGTTTTATCTCGTTATTTTCTCGTCGCATGCGATCACGAGTTGGCCACGGACACTCCGCGCCAATCGCACGGGATTCAGTGACGTCACAGCGGGCCCCGGTGACGTCACCACGGGCAAGAGCCCAGTGGCGACGCTCTGTCTGGTTACTCCAAGTCTCAGCGGAGCTGTGGGCCGGGCGGGGCCGAGCACAAGGATGGATCGATGCCCTCTCTTCCAGGGGTGTAACTTCTCCAAAACGGTGGTAGGATTGAGCGGGGCAAAAATCGCTTAAAGCACCGTTCTAAATCATCAGAAATGCAGATTTCACCTGGGAATTTACCCACTTTTCGCTCAAATTCAGGATTTTACGCATTTTTTACGCTATAGGGGTTCAATCCCTACAACTGAATGTGAAACTACACCCCTGGGCACTGGCGGATCCAGAACGTCGGTCTCTGGCGCTGTGGTAGGGGGCATACCCCCAAAAGAGTTTCACAAAGTTGATACAACTCATCGGATTTCACTGTCTAATGCATTGCTAGACGTTTTAAAACAAACCTTTCTGAATAATGTTGCTTAGGTTTCCTTTTAGATCAGGAAATGTGCAAATTTTCGCCGCTTTCGGGCGGTTTGAGGGCCTAATGCCCCCTGGATCCACCAGTGCCCCTGGGAGAATGTAACGTGGAGAGGGACGTAAGACAAGCTAACATGTGATGGAGCTGGGCGACTCCAGATGACATGTGATGGAGCTGGGCGACTCCAGATGACATGTGATGGAGCTGGGCGACTCCAGATGACATGTGAGATATGGTGCGGTGGGGGAGGGGAAGGGTAACTCCAGCTGACACCGGATGGGGAGGATCGGAGCTGAAGAACAAGTGATCACAGGTCGCGGCCACGACTCCAGCGCGTGGCATGGTCACGTGCACGGCCATCGCGACACGTGCTCTTCACGACACGTGCTCGACAAGTGTTCACGACACGTGCTCTTCACGACAGTACCCGAAATAGACTGAGTATTGCTGTTGAAGCTAAACAAGGGTTCTGCGAGCACCGCGCACCGGCCCAGGGTATGTGAGGCCTGTTTCGTTCCTTATTTGAACTTTAATAGTTGTCAGCTGATGAAAACCAGACACTGTTAATATCTGGGTTCTAGGTAAGGGTGTTTTACTGGCAATATGCATCCATCAGAAAACTCGAAAGTGACTCATCACACATCGATTCCAGTCAGTTGGTAGGTTTTAACGTTCTATCTCATTAACCCTCCCATTGACTAGTCTCAGCCAAGCACCACTGACTGGGGGAGGGCAGGAAGTGCCCCGGATTATCTCCGAAACCAATGAACGCAGCGAGACGCGCGAGAAGGCATTCGAAAGCTCTCAACCAGACGCATCTAAAGCATACTGGAACTTGGCAAATTAAGGTCACTGTCAGGACAAGATCAGGTCAAAGTAAAAATCTGTCGTTTCCGCGTTACGGCCCGTGGAGACAGCAAAATGTCCAGCTCTGGGCCCCAGGGGCGTTGTTTTCTATATTCATTGATAGGCCTGGTAGGGCCCAAGCCCTATCAATGTTCCTTTGGGCCCTACCAATGTGTCTCTGAGCCCTACTAATGTTTTGCAACATTTTCGTTATAGGTGAGCCCTTGGAGATAAGGAATTCCAAAAATGAAAGGGCATTTTTGAAGCATGGTTAAACGTATAGTACGGAATCAAAACTGTTCCATGGAGGATCGTGGCCTAAGTGGGTCATCAGTCACTCTCACTAATCAACCCTAGCTGTCCTTCCTGAGGTTCGCCTTTGAGGGGCTCTCATTCGTGCTAAGGGGCATTCAGCCACGCTGATAGACTTCCAGTCAGTCTGATGGCCCTCAGTCTGTCTGACGGAATCCTTGGTTGTCCTAGGATAGCCTTTATATGGAATGAGGGCCTTCAGTCAGCTTGAGGGGACTTTGGTAGTCTTAGGATGCCCTCGCTTGGCCAGGCGCGTAACCATCACTGGGGTCGCTAGGGATCGGTCCCCAGCAACTTTTGAATCACTGGGGATCGTCCCCAGTAACTTTTTCAAGCACTAGGGGCCGACCCCAGTGAGAAACCCCTCTGTTAATAATTTATTTAGCGTTTTGGCACAGTACAGCCTGAATGCTTTTGCGTAGGAAACGAAGCCTCGGTTTAAATGCCTAAAAATAAAAATGAGGTTTTTAGACCAGTGAAATATCAAACAAGGACGCGTGTTAACCCGCGACCCGCAGCCGAACACGCCCCGCTGGGGGGTAAATTCTACCCTCTCGTATCTCCCGAACCAAGGGTAGCAGTGGGACGGCAAACGAAAGCTCTCGACAAAAAACCTAAAACAGGCATAATATTTTTGTCAACAAGGTCAAATTATAAGATCAAGGTAAGGTCAAAAGTCAAAACCGCCTGTTTTCAGTTTATTGGCTACAAAGACCAGATTATTGGCAGCAGCAAGTCCAAACTCAACCAAAATACTTCCAAATATTAGACAAATGCACAGCTAGAATATGAGTCTCATACTAAGTACAGGTCAAGGTCAAGGTCAGGTCACAAAAGTTCACTATGTGCAAAAGTTACATAAAAGTCGTGTGACACAAGTATTATAGGTTGTTCCAGACGCAGAATTCGATGGAAACGGTCATTTTACCATCTAGGCCCATTTTATGCGAAAGTTAGGTCAAAAACGTCGAATTTTATCATTCGTAATTTGTGGTAAAAATATTGTTAGGAAACAGTTTTGTTCAAGGAATCCAATGGTGTCATTTGTTTTGCGTAAGTGTTTTAGAAAAGCCCAAAAACGCATTTAAAAAAGTGACTTCCTCAGATTATACGCTTATTGGAGTCATTTAAATGTCGAAAATAAAGAGATTGATTCGAAATTTGGCACAACAATTGCTCATATGTATTTCTATCATATATTTCGGGTTTTTAAACAACTTCAAAATTTATGGTTCTGTGACCTTTATAAAACTTTGTTATATACATTTTGGGAATACAAAATTAAAGATTTGAAACATCTGTGATCATGGGTGGAGCTTTTTGGGAAAAGTCGGTGTGGCAAAATGTCATGCTAGCCGACTGTTTTGCACAGCTAAGTCGAAAACTGACAATTTTACCGCCAGCGAAACTTCAAGTTTTATAGTCATGCTTTGCTTTCGCGGACACTTATCATTTTAAGCCCCCCAAAAATCAAATTTGACAAAACTTGGTGGGGCAAAGCAAGAACTTGGTGGGGCTAAACTCAAAGTTGGTGGGGCGGCTGCCCCGCCCCACCAACTGTATAGGAAACTCCACCCGTGTCTGTGATGGTCATTTTATAGAGACTGTCATTTTCTTTTTTTTTGACGGTTTATTTGTGCATTTTGCTTCAAAACCCGACATTTTATGAGCGATCAAACGTTTGTCGATTTTTGACCGAAAATGGCCTGACATGACGTCACTTAAATGTGATTTTCTCAAAAACTTCCTATCCGATTTTTCGAAACTTTCTAGGAAGACTCGATCCAAGTGTCAACACCCATCGTGTTGAAGCTATTGCAAAAATCCGAGAGGGTGTAAAATTTACCCCCAGCGGGGCGAGGGTTGAGTACGGAGCAGTTCGATATGAAGAAAATCAGCCGATTTTCGTGAAATCAGCCACCCTTCGATTGCGCTAAAATTTGGTTAATGTAGATAGTGGTCTCATAAACGCTCATCCAAAGCGATTTTGCGATATATCCTGTAACGAAGCATCCAGATGTAATAACGGATGTATGGACAAATACTCGGCAGATAATTGAAAGATCGACGTCCCCTATTAGTTTGCTCAAAATTAGTTAAAAGGTTGCTGGTTGCCTCAAAACAATAGTTAGATACCCATTAGTCATAAAAAAGATATTGCTTCGACATTCGGGTCTGGCGTCGTTTCTAGAGAAAAATGGTCAATCTCCCGTAAATCATACCTACATGTCACCCATTTTTTCCGTGCAGTGCAGCATTACAGCGCAAATTTGCGACGTTTAACCCTCGCCAGTGTAGGGGGGGGGGGGGGGGGGGGGGGGGG
>JARFNZ010125819.1:0-11750 GCA_031763405.1 Balanus nubilus
CAAGAGCTATCGATTGCTTCCTTATCAATTTCTTCCTAGCTCTCATAGTTTTCGAGACATCGAGGGATATCTGGATAAATACCCCCAAAACGGGGAAATTTGACGTATGTTGACCTCTGGTGACCTCAATATTGACCTGAGCCAAAAATGACCGTAGTATTTTCGATTGACATTGGTGAGAGCTTTCGATTGCTTTTTGCCGCGCCATTCTATCTTTCTAAGTTTTGGAGTTAGTGGGAGGTCATTTTGACCCCCCCCCCCCCACCAGGGCGAAGTTGGCGCAGACCCCCACCAGGGCGAGGGTTAACGGGAGGTTTCGAAAGCTGTGCGGCTGTCTTCTTCAGCCTTGGTAAGTAAAACACTTGAAACAGTTACAAAAAAAAAACAGTCATGATACATGCAGCGACGCACAGTAAGTCAAAATGACGCATCGCTTTCGAAGTAAATACTCGCTTTGTATATCCATCTGCGCCACACCGCCTGAGAGCCAACATAAGAACATCATCCACCAATGAAGAACGCGATAAACGTTTGCCACAGTCATACCAGGTTTGGTGTTCAGAACATTTCCCTTCGCTTTTTCAATGTAAATACCCTCTTTTATCTCCAGTTTCTTCCAATCCGTTTCAAATCTTTACACCCTCACACGCGATAAGGTGACCCGTTTCCAGCACATATTTTGAAATCCCCCAGTGATTTTCTTCCATATTCCTTATTACCATCTTGTGTTCCATTTCTCTGGTTTTTATACTTCTACATGTTGCCCCTATGTAAACTTCCTTGCACTCGCACTGGTACTGATAAACCAAACCGGCACTATGACATGGTTCTGGTTTATCTTTTGGCTTCACTAGAATGTTTTCCAGGTTCCTTCCTGACTTAGTAGCTACTCGAGCATGCTGTTTTAAGACGCCTGCCACTTCTTCCGTTACTCAGTTACTTCCGTTCCGTTACTTTATAAGGCAGAACTACGAGAGGCTTTTCGCGGCGTTGCTTCCCAGCCCTACTTTCCCCGTCCTTGTCTCGTATCTTCCTACGTGTTGTTTGAAGGAAATGGTTCGGACAGTTATTCTCTCCTGGAGCCTTATCAATGCGCTTCGCTTCCGCCGCTTTGTCCGCGTTGTCTGTCGAGAAAACCTCCCCTTTTTACTAAAGATCGAATGACAGATTCCTTATGCTGGGTGCTGTGATGTGAGTTAAAATTTAGATAGCTGTCGGTATGTGTCGCCTTTCGATACACCGCCGTTTTTACTGAGCCATCCCTGAGCCTTCTCACCTCTACGTCCAGGAAAAAGAAGAGCCAGTTCTTTTCTTTTTCTACCATGAAATACACTCCTAAGGCTTGTTTGTTGAGATGTTCGTGTAGGGCGTCTACATGATCCTTTTTGATGATCACGAACAATGTACCTCTCTACGTATCTCTTCCAAGTCTTCACGGGATGCGCGAAAGACTTACGAGACTTCTATTATACTTCTTCCTTAAATAAATTGGTTACTACACTATGAAGACTTTCCATGGCCGTTCCATTCTTTTATTTGTAAAATTTCCCGTTTACTTGAAAATGTGTGGTGTCTAGACATATGCGAAGCAGGGGTGGCGCCATAGGGCTAATGTTAAAATCCCTCGATACCTAAGGGGGCCGGAGATGGTATTGGGCGAACCTGCGGGGGTTCCCCCCCAGCCCCCCCCCCCCCTGGTGGCGACGCCCCTGATGCGAAGCAAGATTAAAATGTCCCCTACATCCATACCGGTGCTGGCCAGGACGATACTATCATCTTTCTCGTACTCAAATCACTACAATACAAATCACTCGGCGATTTCAAAACATTTGACACTTCTCGGCAGAGATTGGGATGAAGTAACGCCACACAAATTTATATATTGGAAAAGTTTTCTGACGAAACCGCATCATTTCTTCTCGGAAGATGGCAAATTGATGTACAAGAAGGTATGTCAAGTTTCGCGTCGTTAGCGAAACCGTTTTTGATTTTTTGTTAATATTCGACAGAGACACTTTTGTTCCCCTGTCAATGGTGGGTTAATTAATTTTTAGTTTTGGAAATAATTCGTTATCTGAGCATGGTCAGCGAATTCACTGTGCTTTTATTGTATGTTCCTAAACTAGGGATATTCTGGAGCTTAGTAGCGTCACGCAATTGTTGTTTTGTGCAGGCCTGCAATTTTCACTTCTTTTAAAAATGGCGACCAGCCGTCGGGGTTTGTTTATTAGGGCGACGCCAGGGCTAGTGGGGTCATGACCGAAATTGCTGAAATGTCTTTTTTTACTTTCTTCTTTGCTTTTGACAAAATCGACATAAAGTGCATCGCCATGTGCACTTTCTGATCTTTAAGTAGGTGTTTTTGGTAACTGGAAGGGAGCATAAATTGGATTACTCCAAAGTCCAAACCATTAATTTTTGCTTTCTCACTTCACGCACATAACCAACTTTATGTACCAGACGATACTTTGGGCAACAGGGGACGGGGGGACGGGGACAGCCAATGCTTTGCATCATTTACCAGATGACGACAGCTTAGCCATACGAGTTAAGTGATCAAATGAAGAAAAGCAAGCATGTATCATAGTCAACATCTTATTTGGTGGACCAACATGGCAGTGTCTCCTGGGATGTACAACAGCGATTTAATTAACATCCGTTGGTAACTTTTTGAATATATCGTCCCTGGCCCAACTTACCTCCGGCCCAAACTAAACTCAGTCTCCCCTACTCGTCTATCAACAACACGCTAACACACACATTTGCTCCTTCCTGTCGATCCCACCCGCAGCTTTTTAACAGATCCCTAGTCTTCGAACTCTTTCGCTAACGAGGACTTTGACGTGAGGTATTTCCTCTGACCCTTGTTTTCGGTGCTGTGCTGTTGTTGGTCATGACGGCCACTGCCCCTGCGGCACCGGGGAAACTATTCCGCCGGCCGGTCGGGGGCGCTGCCGGTGAAAGGGAGGCCTGCTCACCTCGACACCAGCGCGGCGTGGCCCCACCGCCGCCGCCGCCGCCGCAGTGTGGGCACTCGTCAGTTAAGGTACAGCGTCGGCGCCGAGAACAGCGCCCCGGTCCCGCTCCTGAAACCAGAATCGAACGTGCGCCGTGAACGGACGCCGGACGGACCCAGAGGCGTCTGACCGGCCACGCAGGCATACAGCGAGTCACACACAGCTGCGGTTATGATCCAGGTGAGGCTCGTGAAGATACGGACTTGGCTGACCACAGCGTGAAGGTCTTCACGAATGTAAATACATCGTATATTGCTTCATAGATGGTCTCTAGGCATGGCAACTAGACAATAAGGGTGGGTTTGCTATTTGGCGTCTAATGCGCAGTGAGACGGTGACACGAACTTCCGCCAATTCCAAAAATTGAATTGGTTTGGAATTGAAAATGAAATGAATTGAAATAATTCGTATCACTGTGTTTTCGCTCGATTCCAAGTATAATCCAATTACATCTAGGAGCGAGCTCGTATGCAATTGAATCAGATTATGATGAGATTGACGATTGTTTAAATAGTGCGAAGACACGCTTACTGACGATGCCAACTGATTAGAACGAAGATATGGTACATACGATTGTGAACTGTGAAGTGTTATTTCGCTGCATTGCCTCATCAGTTATCACAAAGCGTATGTTAGCGAATTTAAGGTAAATTTTAAGTTTGTGATGACATTTTATTTTTCCCAAATTTGCTTCCATTAGCCATATTCCATACATTTTTGCAATTATTTTGATATGTTATGTCAACAGTTACTTCATTTCAATGGGCTTCATGTTAATTCAAATTTATTAATTCAAGTTATACCTCCGCAAAAAAAAAAAAAATATTCGTTTCGACGGGTGTTGCGGCGTTCATTAAAAATAAGTAACTCAAATTTGGCAATCGCTTATTCAGTTTTTCTCAATTACTGTAAAAACAGTTCCTCGGAGGATCGAATCGCCGAACACGGTACACGATATTAAAAACGCGATTTTGGATTCGTGTATGGATAGCAGAACATTGAATTCAAATTAGCTCCTTAATTCAGTGCAAATTGAAGTCTTAATTTATTTGATCTACTCCAAATTAAAACTGAAAACTGTCGTTTCCATTTGACGTTGATTTCAAATTCAAACCTTAATTCAAATTAGTGGCATAATTTGAATTAAATTGAGGCCCATGGAAATTGGGTAATACGTCCCACTTCCATGGGCCTAAAGTTCACTTGTTTCATGTTTCACATGAACTTATGTTAAAATGTTATTGTTAGCAGATGATATCAATATAAATGTTAATATTGACAAAACATATCATGTTCTATTATGTTTCACCGGACATTTTTATACAAAATCATTCTTGCTGTCATACATTAAAATGCGTTAGGTTACGACTTCGAGGTGCTGTTGATTTCATCCACCCCCCCCCCCCCCCCTAGTGCACAATTCATTCTTACCTCGCAATGATTATGTCATGCATGATGCAATCTGGAAAAAAGTACACATTTTGTGACGCCACCCATGTCTCATAAAATCCGTTGCAAGGAGGATTTTATCGAGCATGGAGTGAAAGGGCTAAAATCGTCACTACCATGAGCTTATATCACTCAGTATATTATGTTGCTTAAGGTCGATAGCATGCAATACCGAAACAAATCCCAAGTAGACTATGCATGGATGAGTACTGCAAGATTATACACATTGCTGACCAATGGCATTTGCCCTGAAGTTGTTAAACTCATTCGTCGCCGACATGACGTCGCCACAGAAGCCAGTTTACGAGCACCCGGAAACGGCGAGCTGCGCCTTTGTCCGACGCGAGTTGCACGCCAACTGATGGACGACTGGCGGCCAATTGTTGAACCCCGGCACGGCGGCATCTGTCCGCCCGTTTTCCGCGTACCATAACCACTGAACGGTGACCGACCGAGCATGTCTGGATAATTCGCGGCAGAAGTCTAATGAATTTACTGCTGCGGGGAGAGGTTCAGGTTAAGCATATATGGAGACTCGTTGCGGAGTTCTGCGAACCTCCTGAACAAGTCTTGGGATTTGTATGTGATCAAGATTAAGGTCACCAGATGGTCAGACAGAGAAAAACTCATTTTCCTCGCTATCTACCCTTGCCATCAATTCCAGACAATTAGAACAAAATCTGGCAGCATTGACTTCTTTTTCTGAACACCCCGAATCAATTGGCATGCGATATCATCAGGAATGTCGATGGCTCCAGCCGGTGTCTGGCACCTGATCCCGCTCTGGTCCCCAGTGACGTCATCCAAGGCCACGGTGACAGGGCCGGCCTCTCGTCATCAGGTAATGCAGGCCACTGAGACGAGCTGAGGGCGCGGAGCTGGCCCCTATCGGTCGATCAAACGATCCCTGACACCGTGACTTGACGACTTTTTCACAGAACTGATTCATCAAGTAACACGGGGATGAATGTAGTTACGAGTGTGGATGTAGTATAAGCCCTTAGTCTGGATGGGACATCACCCATGTACCTAGTAGGTTGTGAAAGGACGAACATTGTTCCGAGTAGCTGTCGTATAACCATAAGAACAAGAGGCCACACTCGCAAATCGGAGCCACCATTGTATTGGTAACGACCGTCATTCCGTTTGCCTTTGGGCCGGTATATACCGGGCACCGTGCAGTGGACGGACCCGGTCTGTCCCCGCCTGTCCCGGGCCTGTCTCCGCCCGTCCCGGGGCCGGGGCCTGTCCCGGGGGGCCGGTGTCAGGACCAGCAGGGCTGCCCTGTGGTCTACCGTGTCGTGACAGCCTCCTCCGGCCTCCCAGATCGCTGGGTCCGGAACAATCACCGGTCAGTGCGGCGATTGCGGTAACAGCAGTAGGCTGGAGCCTCTCATAGGAGCCTCTCTGGAGCCTCTCCTTCTGAATAAGCTCACTGACCCAGGTCATAATATCGCCATAACTTGAAAGAGAGCTTAAGACCAGCGCGTTGAACCTTGCCGCATGACACTTAAAATTTAGCCACTTAGCCCTGAGGCCGCGTTTTCCTCAACCTGAAGTTGCCTTCAAACCACTACTCGCAAACTGAGGTTGTCCGTTGTACCGAGGTCACTGGCAAACAGCAAAGCATGCAAACAACATAAGCTTCAGTCACTACTGACTGCCAACGAGCCATCAGGCGTCGCTCCACCACCTGTCCTCAGATCACCAGCTGAGCGGAACTGTTCGGCGCGTTGACCTTGTGCACCGCCCCGGCGGAGTCCGGCGGAGTCCAGGATGACCGGCGGAGGGCGGAGGGCGGAGGGCGGAGGGCGGAGGGCGGAGGCCGGGTGGTAGGCGTAGAGCGGAGGCGGTGGCGGTGATCGGCCGTGCGGGTTGGCGGTGATCGGCGGTGATCGGCCGTGCGGGTTCACTGCAGATGACCAGAGTCGCTGTCTCAGTGTCTGCCCGCCTGCGTCGTGTCGGGGAAGGGGAGAGGGCGGGTCTTTTTGTCGTGATCCGGGGGAAGGGCTCATGGCCTCCCGGTGAGAGTTTAGGGCGGAGAAAGAGAGAGGGGAACCATGTCTGGTCTGGAGGTCAACCGTCTCATGGTCGTGCTACATAAAGACCAGCATAAAGATCACATTGAGAAGCCGCAGTGTCACGCTTGGATCATACCTCCACGCTCTCTTCCTGTCTTTCCATACACTTCGCTGTCACGCATGAGATGACTGCCGGTTAGCATTTAATATGCACCACAACTCTCCCGCCATATTGGAACACATGCAGCCCCCAGCCGCACCGTTCTCCCGTTCAAACAAGGAACCCTGAGTAGTGGCACCCACGCGCCGTCCAGCGCGTGCCCTGGGGGTCCGGGTTGTCCCGTGACGTCATCCTCGACCGGTGCTCGGCTCTGCATCCTGCGGGGGCAGCGAGCCACACCGGGTGGCTAGCTGGGGGAGGAGCTTAGTGCCCACTGGGCCTCCCGGAGTACGGCCCGGTGACCTCTGCCGACAGGTCACCTGGCTCTCGGCAGTCATACCAGCCCATACCAGACTCCTACCAGACTCCCGGAGTCCGGTCCGGTGACCTCTGCCGACAGGTCACCTGGCTCTCGGCAGTCACACCAGCCCATAACGGCACTTCGTTTGACCGGCAGACACCCACTCAAACGTCACTCACCTCTCCGAGCTTACGCTGACGTCTCCCGGCTTCTGATACGGTCTGGTCTGGCCGGGTCAGACCGGGTCTGGTCTGGCCGGCTCAGACCGCTGCAGCATTGACCCGGCTCGACCAGACATATTTCCAGTTTGCTATTCTGTCTCCTCTGCAGCTTCCTTCTGCAGAAGTTTACACTCTGTGCCTCGAGGCGATGTATGATTGGCACATAATTGGCTCTGGGAGTGGCTATTGCACTACTGCAGTGTATGACGCAGTCTTGGAGCTAGGTGCGCCCACTGCAGTGTGTAGTACAGGAGTGGTGATGGGCGGAATGCAGGACGAGATCGTGATGACCAGCCTGGTGTGCCTTATTAGCACCGGCCACCACCCGGGGTCATTCCGCCCCACTCCGTACCAGGGCGGGGAGCGTGGGCGTCTGATCTGCACCAACGAGACGACGCCCTGACATACACAACAAATAGCCGGTCACTGTTGATGGCACCACTTTTTACTGGATCTTTGGCTGGGTCGAGGTTTGATCTTGGCTATCAGTTATGCTAATGACGGATTGACAATGAACTAATTTCAAACGAGGGATGCGTACTAAATGCTTCTGAAATGGCCTTTTTCACGCTGTAGATGTGGTAGAACCTTCTAGACACACATGGGTTTTTGTATTCGTGTTTTCTTTACCACTTGTAGTCCCCTGGAGTTATTTAGGGTGACCACTGACCACTGACCAATGACCATGACCTAGGATGCCCGGTCCGTTGGGTCTGGGCCAGGTCGTGTAGGTATTGCAAGTTAAAACACTCGCCAATGCTTAAAACGGTTATTCTGAGTGCCGCGTCATGGTTCAAATGCAGAAACATGTTAAAAATGACAATCAGCGATAAGCACATTGAAAACTAAAGTGCACGCCAGTCATAAACATAAGCACACAGCGCCTGGTGCTTACAAGCATACAAATAAATAATACCATCTGGTAAAGGATCACAGAGCTGACGCGTAAAAGATGCCAAGGAGGCCTCGCGTAGGTCTAGCGGTAAGACGTTGTAGCGCTGTACTATACTGTATAAAAAGGTTGTTTGCCAGTCTCTGCTCTCACGTGCGGGAGGGCCAAATCAGTGTCCTGGCGTGGGTTTCTGGAACGAAGTTCAGAGTTTGTCATAAGCCAAGAAGCGAGGGTTGTAGCCACACCTCGTGTCTTAGTCCATAAACTACCTACCCTCTTCTTTCCGAGTATTGACCTACAACTGCATGAAAGGTCGTTCTCACACAGAGGACTGAGTGTGCCTTTAAAAATGGTCGGAAGCAGGGTCTCCCACGTTGTATTCCATGCTAACCGTTAGCTGAATCTGCACGCGAAAGGAGATTGTACATTGCACATTGTATTCTGTATGAGAGTGGGAGATTTTACACAATTAGGCGGTTACATGCCTATCAAGCTATATGCATGACGCTGAAGGCTGTTTGCTCTGAGAAAACCACTCTTCATTTCACGCAGAATGTGATTAAAACGTTTGGGGGTTATTGATGAACTGCTGCAGCCGAGATAATGTGACGCCCTGCCTACTACTTCAGCCCATAGTAGGCTAACCAATAACATGTTTCCCAAGTCATACATGCCGAAAGCATGTCCCGACCAACATGTAGCATTCATTCATCTTATCTCTTTATTGTCATCAGTGATTATCTTCACTTGACACGGCCATTTGTAACGATAGCTTGATTCAACAACGGGCTGATCTCTCCCTTTCTCGTCTCCTGCCGATAATCGGAGGCCCATCGGGCTCAATGGCCGCCGAGAGTGGCTGCAGTTAGTCAAGCCAAGTGCACGTGACAGCGGACCGCGCAGACGACGGAGACTCGCGCCGGTACGACCGGCTGCCTCCTCAGACACTCCGGACTCCGGAGACAAACTGTCTCCTCCGAGACTCCGGACTCCGGAGACAAACTGTCTCCTCCAAGACTACGGACTCCGGAGGAAAGCTGTCTCCTCCGAGACCCCCCGTTCTTCAGACAAACTGTCTCCTCCGAGACTCCGGACTCGCGAGACAAACTTAACAACTCTGAAACTCCGACTCCGAAGACAAGCCGTCTCCTCCGAGATTTCGAACCGGGAGACAAACTTCCTCAGAAACTCCCGGTTCCGGAGACAAACTGTCTCCTTCGAGACGCTGGACTCGGGAGATATACTACTAAACTTCTCTGAGACAAGAGATTCCGGAGACAAGCTATCTCCTCCGAAACTCCAGATTTCGGAGAAACGCGAGGGCGCGTCCATAATGGTGAATACAAACGGGTTTGAGAGAGCATACCGAAACTATCACATTTATCATAAAAATCGTCGGATTTCGATTTTTCTGGGTTAATGAGTGAAGACATAAAACGAACTTCCCTCTGTAAGGCTGGCATGTGTCAGCGATTAGCCTGAGGGGCCTGGTCGGCCTTCAGTCCTACTGAGGGAGTCCTCCGTCAGTGTGAGTTAACCTTCGTCAGCTTTAAAGAAGTCCTCAGTACAGGTGATGAAGGGCTCACTCAGTCCTAGGAGTCTTCAGTGCTAAGAGTCTTCAGTCCTAAAAATCCATGTCCTGATCCTCCGGGCCCCCTGGAAAAATACATCATATTATTATTTTTGTATTTTTTGATGCTTCCCCCATCAAAAAATACAATCTGTTGCTACTGTCGGGATTGAATGACCGCATCCTTCACATTAGACAAAGCAGCGGCGACACGCATGGTACTTTGTTCCTCAGCAGCGTCCGCCGCTCATCACCGTGCTGGTCCACCAATGAGCCATGAGCAGCATGTCAGCACCACCACCGCCACTAACAGCAGGCAGCAGACACCCGACTGCACATCCAGGTCATGTTTGACGCCGGTGCGCCTCCCGCCGCGGGGCGTCGCCGCCTGATGTTCTGCGTAACGTACGGCCGCGCCAGAAACGCCGCCGTCGCGCCACGAACGCCGCCGCTGCGTCACAGCTGTAGCCGACGCGCCGTCAGAGCCGCCGCTGGTAAAGTAATTAGTGCGGGAGAGGATGACGCGTGGGACAGCGCGCGACGGGCCTCGGGCTGTTTGACGGTGGCATGAAACGTCCCGGCCTCAATGACCCAGTATCATGGGTTGAGGGTAGCAGAAGGACGATCAGGTGTCACAGCCGTGACACGAGGATTTCACCATGGCACGGTGGTGACTCAGTGCTTTAACGACATAGGCCTGTACACTCGTCTGCCTTTAAGAGCTGAGTGCGAGAAACATGGTTCTTGTAGATACATACACTACAGAACGGGGAAGTTACAGGAGCACGTCGTGTAAAGCCTTCTTGGCCACTGATGCCAAGAACGCATCAGTGGCCTTGTGACGTCATATTGTCGATCGCGCGGCCGAGTGTGGTCCCGATTTCACGCTTGTAGGACATCTGCTTTCCCGTGATGGCGTTCCGGCGAGGGCGAGAGCGGCACTAAAGACGCTCCGATCACGCGACAGGCCGGCGACCGCTACAATTTATGGTGGCCGACCCATTGAAGGCTGTGGCCGTCCATTACAATGATTCTGATCTCTTTGGAAGGGTCGTTGGTGAAATGAACCGGGGGTCATGAGGTTATGCCTGGCCGGTACACAGGAGGAAATATGATACTGATTTCTCTTCTCCCATACAATGGGATGTCGTGCTCCGTCACCCCTCCCGGAAGGGACCGCAGCGTGATTCTCTAGATGATGAACCGGGGCTGGAGTAGGCTGGGGTCAGAGTTAATCGATTCAGCATACATATATGTATGTATGTATTAGTATTGCGGGCTATTACGAACGAGCGCGAAGCGCGAAGCGACTAGTACTGCCTCTGCACGTGCGCACGTGCACACCCCTATTTTCCATCTCAGGAACTCTCAGGAACAGGAATCTCAGGAACGTACGGCCAGTCCGATTGAGTCAAAATTCGGCGAGTGGGAAAGGACCTCTCACCTGCTGCTCTTCCACAAGTCAGAGATAAGGTACTAAATGATGTGCACACGTTCACACCTCCAATTAATATTTTTCATGGAACGGCGCGCTCGCTCGTTCATCGCCAACAACGGCGTCTTAATGCAGTTTAATGAATTAGTGACTATTATTCCCCGAACCACGCATGAAAAGCCATTAACGAAATACAGATGTTCACTCGCAGACGCACGCATATATCATTATGGGCCTTGACACGGGCGATTGTGAAGAAAAGTCATTTGCGTAAACTAAATTTATTTTTAATTCATTTAAGATTTATTTCATGCCTATATGCGATCGAAATATATTGAATTAAAACTGCCACACCTTCTTTGATCTAGTTCCCACTCACTAACTTATTTTGGCCATTATGGATTGGGCAGTGAACCCGCCCATAAATTGGCGTCAGTTTCCTATGTGCACCGTGTATTTATTGTGTTATTTTCCCCTGAATCATGGTCACCGTTTAACGCAGTTTGCCAAATTAGATTAGCTACACAAAGCCAAACAATGAAATGTATCGGCATTTCACGGTACCGTTGGCTTGTTGAATGCCCGTGTAATAATCCTACTTGTATGCCCCGTCCAAGGACATAATAATCAGCTTAAGGGCATACCATCATTACATCAGTATTTTCACGCTTACCTAAATGTATC
>JARFNZ010125830.1:0-11749 GCA_031763405.1 Balanus nubilus
CCCCCCCCCCTTGGATCCGCTAGTGACACGGTGCCGACATAGCACCACCTCAGCAGTCAGCACTGCAGGTGCAGTTGTGCAGTTATTATTTGTGCAGTTGCAGTTTGTGCAGCTAAAGTTGTGCAGCGCAGTTGCAGGTGCTTAGACTGCTATAGACGGCGAGAGCAGACCAATGAATGACAGCTCTGTCGCTGAATAAAAATTATAGGGGAACGTGGCCAACTTCTTCCTAAAACGGTTTATGTGTGCTGCTCCGAACATGGCATTCTTTCAGTTAGATTAAATCAAGTATCCAGCCATGGTTTTTCATCTCGTAAATGTTTTGATTGGTGCCTACTCTGCAGCAGTACTGGTTTCTGTTTTCATTCCGGTCTTTTGCTATGTAAATGCCGTCTGTGTTTGTTCAAATGTTGAGTCCCCGCCCCGCACCCGGCATGAACCAGGGTTTATACCCGGCGAGTCCCGATTGAGCATCACAATTGCTTTGTACCCTACATCAGGTCACGTAACGCTGGCGACCGGCTTTACTCCCAGGAAAAACTGGATCTGAGGCCAGTACCCTTGCCGTGACCATTTATCCTTTCACAGCATGGGGAGGGGGAGGCCGTCTCTCACCCATACAACACCCGGCCACCCTCCGACATCTGCCGCTCGACAACCCAATATTCAAACAACTCCGAGTGCTGCCCGCTCCTCGCGACACCGTTTAGCCCGAGCATCTGTCACCTGTTGCCGTCTGAAACGGCCCGCGACGGCCCACGACGGCATCAGACCGTAAAAGGTTGCCCTCTGACGGACCACCTGCCGCCGGCCGTATGAGTCGGACTTTTCTCCAGACTATCGTCCTCAATCTGACCATGAGTCATCCTGGCCCGGCGCTCGCTGCTCGGCTCGGCCCGGCTCGGCCCGGTCCGTCTCGGCCCGTCTCGGCCCGGCTCGGCCCGGTCCGTCTCGGCCCGGCTCGGCCCGGTCCGTCTCGGCCCGACCCGGCCGCCGCGCCGGTCCAACGTGGCCCGGTGCGTTGCGGTGTGGCGTGGGGTGTCGAGAGGGACGAGCGCGGCCGAGCCGCCCGTCTGAGCTAGTGGTCCCGCCAGCCGCCGAGATGACAGTGCGATACCGTCACCGGACAGGTGTTGGGAGATTACTCGCTGGTTCCGTCATCAACCGGTGACCCGGCTGAGTGACTCACTTCCCGCGTCTCCCTAGCCGGAACACTTCCTTCTTGTGTAACCTCTAAAAAGAGCCCACTGACGTGTGCTGCCGTCTTAGGTGAAATCCTTTCCCGCGGCTTCCGCAGGATATTGCACGCGTTCCGCCACGTGGACTTGACGCTAAGAATCAGCCGACGTGATGTCACTTCACGTCACAATGTGAGTTTTGACATCACCGGTGACCTCATATCATGTTGGCATGCCTGGCGCACTGACTATCCTCTGATTCACCTGACGCAGTGAGTCAGGGACCGCCGCCTCAAGAGGAGAAAATGTGCGCCCCATCTCGCCTCGTTTCTGTTCTATCCGACGGTGACTGTGCTATATATAGCAACACCCAGCTTCCACGACGAGGTGCTGTCTATTTTAGTTTCTGTGTCAACTTTGTGTAGGCATGTATTATGTATCATGTAGGTATCGCTTTCCGGCATAACTTTAACTCTTTCACAGCTGTGAAAACTGAAAGGGCAGCCGTGTATCACCTGCGACCTCAGTGGTTTTGTTTTCACCGGTCGGCTACACTGGTCGGTCTGCATTAGAGATGCAATTATTTTTTATAAGAAAATATTACCGGCACCGCACCGGCACCGCCAGAATGAAAATGAATACCGGCATTTACCGCAGCTCTTGACACATTACCGTTATATTTACACGCATTTGTAACGCGTTATTACGCGTTACAAATACGTGTTATTACAAATAACGCGTTATTACGCGTTATTATTAACCTGATTCCAATATCACCGGCAAATTACCAGCATGATCCGGTCGTACACCGCATGATTACCAGCAGTAATTAAAAATAACTGGCATGCCGGTAAGGCGGTAATAAAATATTGCATATCCCCAGTCCGCATAGTAACGTTCCCCCACGCCCACCGATCATAGATACCCTCCCTCACGCCCACTGATCTTGTCGGCCGGGCATTGACCCAAAAGGCACGGGCCCGGCCAGGTACCCGGTAGGTGGACCGCTCCCTCCTCCATCTGCCATTACCACCCTCAGCCGTAGACGCAATGTTATCGTCTTTGATCGAACTCCCTGAGCCGGAGCTGATCCTCTCAACTCACGCTGCACTAGAGCTTGAGCAGTTTTGGGGGAGCGGTGACATCAGGGCGGATAGACAGATTTTGATAAGATAGAGCACAGTGTTTGGCTGGACCTGAGCCCCCTTCCGGGGCGACTCAGGCTACGTTAGTCAAGTGTGGCTGGCATGTATCACGCCGGACGTGGCGGCGGGCGGGGGCGGGAGCGGGGGCGGGGGCGGCAGGGGCTGATAGCGCCCGCGTGGCAGCCGGTGGCGGGTGCCGCGGGGGGACGGCAGTTGAGTGGCCGTGCTACTACAGTGCGTACCGTGCGCTGTGTCTCAGCCATGCAGGCCGACCTCATGTCGCCCCAGTTGCTGCCGAGTTCCGACTTACCGGGTGTCAGGTGCCCGTTTATGACCCTGCAACACCCGCGACAATCGCGCGTCAGGCCAGGCCATGTGCCGCCACTCACCAAGCGACACAGCGGCTCACTCGACTCTATCATGACTTCGATCAAGATGGAGTGGCAGATGGACTTCACGGCGCTGAAGGTGCGGGAGCGGAGCTTTAACAACCTCGCCAGCAAAACGGTACGGAGCTGGGTGTTACCGGGAGTCCTCAGAGCGGATGAATAGGGTGGACCTTGCCGTTGGGTTTCAGCGTGGCGTGCTCCTCGGTGGGTTCGTGGTGGCTCGGTAAAACCGGCTGAGGTGAACAGTAAATTGTATGAGGCTCGGCGTCGCTTCGTGATGGGTTTTTACATCTGCAAATCTGGTGCGATTGCGTGCTGTTATTGTCTTGTAATTAATGGATTGGGCCTTGCAAGGGCTTTTGTCCAAAAGAAATGCAGATGCAGCATGCATGTGAGGACTTTGTAAATGGCTGTCAATTTTACAGTCGCTTGGTGTTTTTGTAATGTTGGTGTCAAGATTTTTGTAAAGAGCACTAAAGCTGAGTACAGTTAATCCCACAAAAGTATAATCCTTCTGTTGCCACTCAGTGTTGCTACTGGCAAAGCTGATAAAACTTAAGCTCGTTTTCTACCTGCAGCGTCGGTTGTCAGCAGATTGAGTGGCGGAATTCAGACATGGAGGGGAGCGTTCATTCTGTGAACGGTACCAATCTATCAGGATGAGTGAGATTCCACTGGGATCTGTCATATATGACATATATGTTAGATATATCTATTGCCTTCTCCCTGCCCGTCAAAATGCCGAAGACCGACCGGGAAATTGAACCGTTAGAACGCGACGACCCCAGAATGATTGAAAATCATGCCTAGAGCATTGAAATACCTGATATCTGTTTCGCCCATCGGGCCTTTAATAATGTTGAATTCGTGCTCCTGTCTTGTTTTTGCTGGGATATTCACTATCATGGGTAGCGGTTAGTTGTCGCTGACGGGACGCACGCTATCTAGAGTAGTGTACCCTGTATACTCTAGTGTAAGCGTATCGAGTGACACCTCGACGCGTACTACATCGGACCAATTTCACTCTTGCTTCACTCACGGAAGGTAAACCACCGTCCAAGTGGACTGCAATGAATCGTTACATCCCATTAATTTTCGCACCAGCTCCTTCGCCATATCTACAAGGCAGTGGCACGGTGGAGGTTTGCTGCTTTCGTCTCTCCATTTAACCGCAAAGAACTGTGGTTTGGCTTCACAGAGCCTCCGGTCGTGCAGGGGTGGCGCTACAGATTTCGTCTAGCGGGACAGAGCTTTCCGAGGGCCTCCCAGCAAGGGGCCTATCAGCGTGGGGGACTCCTAACTTATACCCAAAATTCACATTTTTCCGCGAATTTCGGCCACTGAATTTTGATACTCAAGTAAAAATTAGTAAGAAATTTACAAACTTTGGAAAATCACTAAAATTCGTTGTGCTATAGGAACCTCGAAAAATTATGCTGCCTCCTGTCGCCCCGCCCCTGGATAGGGCCTCTTCGGGGCATAGAGAAGCCTCCTTACATTTCAGGAGGGGCAAGAATATATGATTGCTCGCCACCCTGCTCGGGGAAAGTAGTGGCGCCGTCCCTGCTGCCGTGTATCCGGGCCCCTACACCACATCTCCGCCTCTCTGTGGTCTGTTGGTGCCGTAGAGGCGATGGTCGCGCGGTGCACCGGCTCTTGTGATCTGGGACTGCCCCCCTCCGTCGCCCGACCGCCCGACCGTCCCCGACTGGCCCCACCGGCCCGACCACGCCCTCGTGTGGGCGGAGCGGGATGGATGGGGACGGATGACGGCGTACCGCCATCACGACACCACGGGGCACCGGGAGACACTGCGAGACACCGCGAGACACCGCCAGACACCGCGGGGAACCGTGAGGTACCACAGGTGCCTCCCAGCCAGTCTGGTCCTCGTGGAAGGGGGAGGAGGCAGCTACCGAGCACAGGCTGCAAAGGCATGTGCCTTTTGACCATTATCACGCCCCTAAATGGCACCTTGGCGTGGATAACAACTTGTCGCCTTGGCTCTGTTTGCTTTACCTTTATGCTCTCACCGGCTGAATGTGTGATCGCTCATGAGGCGTGTACACGAACAGATGGAACTCGCGTTATAACATCGGCGTAATACTCTGACATAACAAAGACACTTTGTGACAGCTGTTAGCCTTACATCGAGAGAAACGGTACCGTGTACCGTGAGGCTAAACAAACACCGAGTCGAGTTGCGGCGGCTGCCGTGTGTAGTGGGCGGACCCATGGCGGGGGCCCGCAGCACGTGACAACAGACCTGGTCTGGGGACTTTTTACATCGGCCAGCGACCGAGCACTGCTTTGGGCGGCCAGGCTCAGTGACCTTGGACCGCCTGGCAACACGGCTGGAAGCTCGCGCTCGGTCGCCTGGCAACCTAGCTGCCAAGTTTGTCCGGTCGTATCTCAGCCAAATATAGCCCAGCAGGGGTCTGCATGGATCTGGCAGGGTCAACTAACCGGCTTGGATCTCAGATGGATCTTGCGATTCACATCCGACCTGACAGGATTTCTTGCGTGGTTGTTTTTACACTATTTTACTAAAAAGAGTCACTGCTACAACTAGATCAATAGACAACCGGAAGACCGATCCCAGATCCTACAATTCCTTGCAACTCTCACTGTGGGAACGGAAGTCAACCACCGTGTTCTCTGTGTCACGCCAAGCCCTCTTCATGTAACGCGTCAGACATCCCGGTGCCAGGTACAGCTGTGTAGTGTGTGTGTGTGTGTACCTGTACGTTCCGTGTATGTGCATTGTACAGCGGATATGATGAAACCGGACGGCAAGCGCGACGTAGACAGGCGGGCTGCTGCAGCCGTTGGTTTGTCCGATTCGCTGCATTCTGAGAAATGGTGATTTTTGCGCGGATGACTCAGGCTTCGTAGAATAGTCACACGAATAGGAATTAATATCCTAATATTCGGTGAGAAAGAAGGGTGTGATATCGTGCGACTGATCCCGTCTCAGACCAAGGGCAAAAGCGCAGTCAAATTATATTTTTGCCGCTAGATGGCACCAGTAGTAAACGCCTGAAGTTATGCTGTATCGTATTACATGAAGCCAAAGCTGCCGCCTGCGCGATATGGATAAGGGGTGTCGATTTATTCAGGTCGTCTAAGGGGTTATTAATTATTATTCCATTGTTGCCGAGCACCACTGTAGTTCCAAGGTCAGCCTGTCTTGTGGCAGATCGGGTCACGTACCTATGACTGTATAAATATTTCGATTCAGTTTGGAACGCGTTTCGTCTGTCTTTCAGGGGCGGTGCAACAGGGTAGGGGTGTGGGTGGGCAGCGGGAAGTTGCTCCCGCTACTGTCAGACGGGGGGGGGGGGGCAAGAGTATGTTTTTGCCCCGTTTATTTGGCCTCCCAGCAAGTGGGGCCTCCTAGCTTGTACATCGAAATCCAAGCGTCTTCTCCGATTTCGGCCACCTGATTTTGATGCTCAGGTGGAAGGAAGTAAAAAATTATAAAACTTCGGAAAATGGGTGCTAAAAATGCATCGTCTATAGGGGCCTCCAGCAAATATTGCGGGGGCCTCCAGCTCCAGGGGGGCTCCCAAGTTAGGAGGGGGCCTCCTACATAACGTTCCGCCCACGCTAGACGAAGTCTGTGGCGCCGCCCCCGCTGTCTTTGAACGTGTTTCAAACTGAACATGTGCTTCGTAGGTATACAGCGCTCTTGCCTTGTTCTGAGATGATCGACGGTGGACGTCCCCGTATGGGCGCTTACATGTCACGCCCGTACGGACTGATCTTTATCGACCGTGGTCGAATTCCAACGGCTCACTAACGCTATCACCGGACAAACATCCCAAAGGCTAGCTTCCGTCAACATCCCTGTCTTTCAGCGCTATCTCGGCGACCACTACCGAAATCAGCACTGCTAGCCAGCACACGTTCAATCCCGTGCATCCTGCAGTCTGCATCGCGTGCCAAGCTCGGCTTAATTTGCGGACCGGTGATGGTGATTTGGTTGGACAGGAGCTCCACTGATAGCACTCTTGCACGGCCAGTCGAGGGGGAGGCCTGGATGTACTGATTAAGGCAGCTCAGTACGGGCGGAACGGAAGTGGAAATTGGCGGAAACGCATCCGATCGTGGTGACTTTGAGGTTGGTGAGCTTAGTTGCTAGGTTGCGTGCATAACTCATCAATGAACGAATCCACGGTTTATTTGTCGCTGAACTATTTCACAACTCTTGGAGCGCTTCCGGACGTCTTTCCTCGTCAATCCCTGGTCCTCCAATGTCTCCCAACTCAAGCTAAGTGTCTCCTGTCTCCACCTAGCTCCCTTCCAACTGGCTCTAGCCTCCTACAAACTTCTCCGATCGCTCCTAGTGCTGCTCCAACCCACAATCAGGTATCGCCCGCGCTGCTCTAACCTGATCCAATCTCCTCCAAACTGCTCCGGGAGGAGTTTGCAGGTGCCACTGGAACATGCCCGTTGTGTCTGCTCAGTGCCTCCGCCGTCGACAGTATCTCCCTCTCTCTCTCTCTCTCCTCTGTGTTGGGTGCCTCAGTCTCGTGTCCCGCCTCTCATCCGGCTCGGCGGCTCGGTGACCCCGCCGCCGGCCGTTTGGTGGAGCCCTCCGCCTCGTGTGTGTGGGCCGGGATGCGCCGCCGTCTGCCAGCCGCGCCGCTTTTGGGACCGGTCTAATCGCGCCCGACGCCGGGCGGGGCGCCGTGGGGCCGGGGACGTGGGGTGAGGATTTCCGGTACAAGCGTCCGAAGACGCCTAGGTCTGGTTGCGGGTGTTTTTCAGAACCAGGGTCTGCTTCAGGGCTTGGGGATTTTATCTCTGGTTCCGTGAGTTAGGTGCTGTGAAGTTCCGTGTTTGATTCTGACTCCGATTCTTTTGTACTGGGTACCGTCAAGTCAAATATTTCGTCCCTGATTTTGTTGAGCTGAGTACCGCGAAGTCTCGTGGCTCTGTTCCTGGTCGGGCTATCGCAGTCTGCCCGACGCCTCACAGGACACGGCTGTCAGGTCGAGTGTGGCCGCTGCTTCCGCCCGGGCGTGTGGCCGATCTTGACAAATGTCAGAGATCGGGCGGAAACTACGTGAGCATCAGTGGAAACACTACGAACCGCAGACGGTTGCACAGCGTCGGTCAGAGGCCGCAGATGACGGCATGGGTTTGTTCGTTTGACTGACTCAGTAGCTCAGCACAGACATAACGGCTTTCGTTCTTCAAGTTGTTGCAATGTTTGCGTCAGCGTACAGAAAGATGTCTGTATGTCTACTCCCGATAACACTGTTTCACGGTGTTTATAGCATTTGTGATTGTGGTATGTCAGCGTTTGTTATAGTCGTACGACAGTAGTGATGGCTGATTTTTGGCGAGGCTGATAAGCGAAACATA
The DNA here is from genome assembly GCA_031763405.1 of Balanus nubilus. Classification (NCBI taxonomy): domain Eukaryota; kingdom Metazoa; phylum Arthropoda; class Thecostraca; order Balanomorpha; family Balanidae; genus Balanus; species Balanus nubilus. The sequence goes on from JARFNZ010125830.1 coordinate 8,086, forward strand.
AGTGGATCGTCTAATGCGATGCCGGTTATTGCATAGCCGACAGACGCTTAAGTCATAATCCAATCGGTTCCCGGCACATCATCCCCTGTGCCCGTCGCAGAGTCATTTCTGTCGGCTTCTTGCACAAGTGGATCGTATCGGATAAAATACGGCTCATTGGGATACACGTTCGAGGGCTTGTGGCATGACCACATAACTAGCCTCACAGAAGCTTATCTTTTGTGTGCATTGCACAACTTCTGCCACGTCCATTCATTTTGTTTGACGCGAATTATATGCACAAACGAGGCGAATTTTCCGCTCTCCTGTACCCTTCTGGGACCCGTCATGTTGTGTTGTTACCTAGGTGGTCCTTATCATCTACCATCTGCCGTGTCTTTCGTATACTTTGGTGACCTTGGGTGACTTGGCAGGAGCTGATGTAATTCGACATGACCCCGTCTGACCTGGCATAACCTCTGCCGTTTCAGATGCCCGACATGCAATCAGAGCCGGTGGTGACCTTGCCGGAGTCGCCCAAAAATGGAGTCTTCAGTCCGGGCGGCAAGAGCGGCCAGATTTCCAAGTTCAGCGTCACAGCCGACCCCATCACTAATTCACAGGTATGCACAAAAAACTGACGGCAGACCTTGGTCTGTGAGCAGTAATGCCGTTTTTATTGAAACCAGCACGTTCTAAGCGAGTAAGGCGGGGACAAAATAGCAAAGAATACCCGGTCAATTAAGTTACATTCCGCATTATCACTTGTCGGTTTCGTTGCTGTCGCTTTGATGGCTTTTTTGGTACAATAAACGCTTTTGTATATAAATATTCATAACCTTCTAAATATATATATAGCATATTAACAGCTTAAATTGGGATGATAAGTTGCATTTCATTTGTGACTAAACATACCTATGCATAATCAGCCATTGATAACTGTGTTGGGCTGGTGGCTTCAAGCCACAATTAGCATTCATGTATCATCACGACCAGTCACTATCACATTCTTCCGTACTTGCTCACCAGAATTCACGTGTTTCCCCGTCCTAACCACTCCTCCCTCCCTCCCTTAGGTCACCACGACCAACAACACGTCGACGCGCTTCGCGGCGAAGCGCTCCCAGCTGATGTCCCGCCAGCTGTCGTCCAGCTCGACCAGCGCCGAGCAGCGCCAGACTTCGCACGACTCGTCAGAGCGGGTCACCGCCTCCTCATCGCAGTCCGAGCTGCAGAACTTCAACCACCGCAAGGTGTCGCAGACGCAGATCGGCGGCACGTCCAACGGCCTCGCCTCCTCGGCCGTGACGTGCGTCTCGTCCAACACGTCCAGCACGAGCTCACGCGCCGTCAGCAGCGCGCTGAGCTCCCAGTCGACGCTCACGTCCACAGCCGGCGTGAGGGAGGTTCAGGCGGGCGCCGCCAGGGCGGCGTTACAGTCGCAGCCCTCCGCCGCGTCGTTCACCTCAGCCGCCAACGCTCGCCACCTCGCTAAGAGTTTCGACTCGCTCAAGAACATGTCCATGGAGAAGCTGAAGGACTCGCTGTCGATGGAGAAACTGGACGATCGAGATCTCCTAAACATCGACCTCGGCGGCGAGGGCGGCTCGCGAGACCCGAACGTCCAAGTGTTCGAGCAGAAGCAGTCGTACTCGACCTCGAACAAGAAGTTGGTGACGAACGACTTCAGCACAGAGGAGGCGACGGCCAACAGCGAGCAGATGACTCATATGCAGGAGGGCGAGAACTCGTACAGAGAGAACAAGGCCAGCTCAGACATACGGGCCAAGCTGAAGGTGAACGGAATCACCGCCGAGAAGGGCCTCTCCACCAGACAGGTGAGCTCGATGGCCTCATGGTGAGCTCGATGGCCTCATGGTGAGCTCGATGGTGAGCTCGATGGCCTCATGGGCGAACAACACCGTCATTTGTGTTTATTCCACATGGGTACAACTAAGTATTTGGTCGTTATTTTATGTAAAATCCCCCCCCCCCCTCCCCGAACGTGTTTAGCTTCTCTCGTCTGAGTAAGGGATACTCCGCTCCTGCAATGTCCCGCGACGCCTCGTTTTGAGCATTGTACCTGGACTAACGGGAGCACGGAATGAGGTGCAGGAAGTGAAAAACATTGACATTTTTATGCGAGAGAAATTAATTATCCTATAACACCACTCCCTGTAAAAAAAGCAACTGTAGGTCGTTGTGCTTTTCGCTCAAAGGAAACTGTCGACAACTGACATTAAATTCCGGTAACCCGTTCACCGTTAACAACAGTAGCCAATAAAACACGATAATAATTCCAGTTTCCGAGCCGCATACATTTTACCTCGAAACGTTGAGCGGCGAAGATAACGCAGCTTAAAAAAACACTGTTATCGTGAGGGGAGTCGCACCAACTTATGCGACCCCGATACACCATACTGCGGTGATATGCGGCTGATATTGGCGCGTCTATCGCAGAGGAAAAACGATACAGGAAAGGTCGTGCATGTGGTGAGCGGAGTAACGGTGAGGGGTGGGGGGCATAGCTAACGCCCACGCCTCCTCAATGTCGCACGTAAGGCTGAGGTTGCAGGACGCCGCACTGCTGGGGACGGTAGCGTGTGTACTGTGTAACATTCATGTGACTCTTCGATGTTTCTCACCGTTAGGGGCTGCGCTCTCCAAATTCTGTATACCTTTTTAATGTTGGCGCCGAGGTGATTACTGATGGCGTGTTGTATGCCCTGAGTTGGCGATGAACATGTGAAATTGAAAATGGTGGTTGCGTGATACCGGTACCAGTTACTCGCTAATATCTCCGAGCACTGCCTACGCAGACGGGCTTATTTAAATCTGACATTACTGTACTGCCAGTAAATGTATTTTTGTACTTTTATAATCTTCTGAACGAACCACGGGCCGTAATCAGTGCGGATTTACGGTTAATGATCTTATGTCACTCTAATTTTTACCGTCCCAAGAACTCGTGACTGGCGAGATAGCTTTCGAAAGCCTTGACCACTGCTGGTATGCCATCCATTTCCACTCCCTTTGTCGAGGATTCGGCAGCTGCTCAGATCACATTGACAAGCTCGCCGAGACGTCGAAACGCATAAATTTGACTGATGGCAGAAAGCTGTGCCTTGAACCGTCAGGGCGATGAAAACCCACCTAAAGGGCTTCTGTCAAGTGTCAGGGTCACTTGAGAGCACTCTGATGACCCATTTGAGTACAGTTTCTCTTCGGAACGATGTGCCATAACCCGAAGCATCTAGTGTGCGTCGTTGGCCTTCTCAGAGCTGCTTCGTAAATCTCTTAAAGGAGTCATGACCCTCGCCCCGACCTGCTCTCTGACCCATCCCGACCGGGGCCCGACCGGGACCCGACCGGGGCGCGGTCGGCGGTCGGCGGTCGGGCCGGATGGCCTGGTGGTTGGTCGCGCCGGCGTCGGAATCGATACAGGCCGGCGCCGACGTTCCTCGGACCAGTGTCGCGTGGAGGGCCTGGGTCGCGGAGGCGGGCCGCGACGTTCCCGAGCCGGGTGTATGTTGGGCTCGGGGAGCCCTCTGAGGGTGCTGGGCGGACGCCTGCGGGGGATGCGGCGCGCTCTGAGTGAGGGGCGGCCTTCAGGGGTGAAGCTGGAGGCGACGGCAGGGCTGAGGAGACCCGAGCCGGAGGGAGAGAGCGAGGTGAGGTGGGGTGG
>JARFNZ010125841.1:0-11748 GCA_031763405.1 Balanus nubilus
TTGAAGTGTCCTCTACAACTCGTATATTGGTATAAAGGATGCACTCCTCGAGCAAGTGTGAAATGCGCGGATCAATGCGCTTTATTTGCATATGGTTTGTATTTTGCCTTTGTCAAGAATGCACGGTTATCCGATTTACCCCAGTTAAATTTTGTTACAATAGGTCCTACCTCTAACAGCATTAAATAGCTCATGACCTTACTTTTGAAATTGTTCTGTAATTTTGAAACCTATGGTTTATAATTTTATCATAGAGAGTTTTCGATTGCCGTCATGCGCATCACGCCATGACCATTGGTTCCGGAGATAAAGGGGTAAAATTTTCCCAATGTGTCGTGTTCGGCTGGAGACCCCAGCAGAGCGTGGGTCACGTGGAGAGGTCACGGTCGGTCACCTTACCTCACTGCGGAGAGTAAAGCTGCCACTTTTCTACCCGCTTACCCGCAAGGCGCGGGTAGCAACTACCCACCGGGTAGTTAGCGGGTAGTATAAGCAACCCTTTGGCTGACGCGGGTATTTCGCGGGTAGTAGAATTTTAATCAAATTTAATATTTACAAACATTGCTTTGTAGGGGGCATAGACCGGATAGGTGATATATTTTGAGGCACAGCTTTGCTGGATATATCTGTTCTCATGATTTGCCTGTGAATGTGTTGTTTGTTGAACCTTATCCATGGTGATATGAGATATGCTTTGTGGGTTTTCGTGGGTACCTTGCAGCTTCTATGGGCTTGTGGGTAGTGGCGGGTAGTTGAAGAGGGTTTGCGAGGCGGGGCGGGTAATCACAGGCCAAAGAAGTGGCAGCTCTACTGGCTATCCCCTCGAATTCAGTTTCTGTGGGGATAGGCGAAATAAAAGCAAAAAAAAATCGATTTTTCGTCACAAACCATATGTAGGCTAGTTTCGTCCTTTTAGGCAAAGGTTTATACTTTATATTGACGTCACCAGGGGTCACCAACTGCCTTCTAAGTTTTTTTTACTTCGCTCAAGAAATCTCAAACTATCCCGGTTGCCATGGTAGATGAGAGCATACAAGAAGAAGCAATTTAAATGAATTTTATAAATCATTTTTGTCAAAATGTTTTTTCTTGGTAAACAGGAATTACTGTAGTCTGTAGGGATGCCTGACTGTAGGGACTGTAGACTGTAATGAGCTTGCCTCCCCTGGTTGAGCTACTGGGGTTATTTTACACCTCTCTCGTTATTTTGTACCTCTATCTATACGCCCATATACTAATGTATTGTCTTCGAACTTGCAGTACCCTCTGTCACATTCATTCCCAACATGATTTCCGTAAGCCTTAACATGCCGTGGCCACGGCATGTTAACCTCGTTAACCACGGTATGTTAATGTTTTGGTAACTCGTACACAAAATATGGGTTTGCGGAAAAGCGCTGTCAAAAAATAGAACCTTGAAACCTGAAGTCATGTTGTAAAAGCTGGAGTAATGTTGCAGTGTTGAACATCCCCAAGGTTTATTTTAGGAGTACTCTTTTGGGGTTGCTGTTTTTGCATTACCTAATTTAAATACCTGCAACATGACCTATTTGCGTCAATATTCGCCTTCACCTTCATTTCGCCTTCACCTGAGGTCAAATTTTGATGTTGACTTGACCAGGTCACCATTTCTATATTTCCTAGGCCGAGAATGAAGTCAGCGTATGCCAACAAGAAGTGACGTCAGAGTGGTCATGTTTTGTTATTTCTTGAAAAATATGTTTTTGCGATAACGCGCCTTCAAAAATAGAACATTGGAACCTGAAACGATGTTATGATAGCTGGAATAATGTTGGAGTGATGTTTCGACATCCCTAAGGTTTCTGTAGGGGTGGGGAGACTTGATAGTTTTTGGAATATCTTTAATATCTCCCAAAATGTTGATTAGACAGTTTTTCGGTGTTGTTCTGTGCTCTATGCATTTCTCTATCCGCATATATGAAACTTTTTTACATTTTAAGTAGAAAATGTGTGAGAGTGCAAAATGTCAGCCAATGACAAATTTTAAACTTGCCCCAAAAATGGGGTAAGATGTATTTGTGCGTGCGGTAAGTTGAAAATCAGGTTAACTTCGTTTTTCAGCAGTAAAGATGCAAGCAAACATTGCAATAATTGTTCTTTTGTTGTGACCAAAGAGTAAAGATGCATGCTGTCATCCAAAACAACTTGGATGAGCCTTAGGTAGCGATATCGTTTCCTGAGGGCATATGTCCTCGGTGGGAAAAAAATCGTTTAAAAACACTTATGCAGAAATGGCAAACATCAATCAGGGGCATAGATATTGCTTGCATTAGTGTCAGATTACACCGAAGCAAGTTAATCGCCTTCGAGTGTCACTTTATGACTGAAATGGACTAACTTCACACTTCGCATATTACGTAACATTATATTTCGTATGTTGATACCCATTGGGGCACATTCATACTGCCTGTAACAACTTGCCCCGACAGCCACCGCCGGCACTGTCGGAAATTTTACAATGATGACGGCTTAAATATTGAATTGGGGAGAAATGCAAAGCTACAATCAAGAAGCTTGATATTGGAGCTTTGCGATGACGAAACTAAGATCAACCAGTGGCATTTGACAAACGCACAGTTCTCGTGAGTAAGATAATACTAAACCATTCTGCTGACCCAAAAATAACACGATTTGTCGTGGCTGCCACATGCAGGCTGCGCAAAACTGTACAAATGACAACTGGCAGCCTCATGTGTCAGGTAGTGAAGGCCCGAGAAGCGAGTCATTTGAGGGCGTGGCATGGGAGCCGTTGTTTCAACGTGCCCCTGTAGCAAGTCTCCCCACCCTCCCTTCTCTTTTGGAGTTGCTGTTTTTGTGTTACCTAATTACATTATCTGCATTTTATCTACTTGCGTCAATACCTTCACCTCAGGTTAAATTTTGATGCTGACCTGACCAGATCACAATTTGTATATTTCTATGCGGTTTGACAAGATAAGCACAATGCTGGAAAAATTATTTATATTTCATCAGCTCAAAAGTTATTAGCCCAAAACGGCATCGCCAAAAAGTAGTGTTCTGACATTTGATGACCCGTGCAGCGTTATCAATTAACCTAAACTAAAATTTAATGACACCTCAGCGAAAAAAAAATATTCAAGAGCTTTCAATTGTTTTTGTGTGCTTCCTTTTCACTTTCACAGTTAAGAATAGGAAAATTGGCGAGGTGCTGGAGGATGCGGCGTATGTGCGGCCACTGATGGCTTCCCAGCAACTTGGCTCTGCCGCCGGTCTGCCGGTGCTGTTCGAGCGGTCGCTGAGCTCCGACATTCAGCTGCTGTTCCAGTGCGCCAAGTGCGTGGCGGCTGGCGATGGCAGCGCAGTGGCGCACCGGATCCACGACCAGCTCAACATGGCGCGCTGGTACACGACGCAGAGCCGCCTCCTGCGCGTGTACTTATCCCAGCCGACCCCTAACATTGACGATAAGCTGGCAAGAGACAGGCACAGCCGTCTTACAACGCTTGCCCTGTACATCGTGGCTGTGTACGTCCCAAACATCATAGCCATCAAACAAAGACCGGACCTGTCAGAGGCGCCTCGCCCGCCTCTACGATGAGCCACTTCTTCGAGGTTTCTGGGCGAGCCCCTTAGGACTGGCGTACCATGCCACGACCCATTCCGCGGAGCTCGCCGTCAAGCTGACGACCCAGCCGTCAGGGGCTGTAGCGGGTGCGGTGCGACAGGGCGGTTACAGCCTGAATAAAACAGACTTCCGGCGTCGCTTCCGAGGCAAGTAACCAGAGCAGTAGTCGGACCAGGTGCAGTGCAGCCAGTTGTTTGTGGTAAAACCCGTACTTGGTGGCTTCGGACTGTAAATCAGCGGTGATCAGACACACCTAATTCACGCTAGGATGTGCCAGAGAGGGATGCGAGGTCGACAGGATCTCCTGTGTTAATAGTGTGATAGAGGTGAAGCTGATGTGGTGATGACGGGCCGTTGTTGATGGTGATTAAACACCCGCTCGTCCGACTGACGGATATGTGGTCTGCTGCCGACATATGCCGAAATACATCAGAAGTCAAATCAACATTAATCCATATGTTCCGTCATTGTTCGAAAGGCAATTTATAACAAGTAACAAAATAATTTCTTCAAAAAGTAGGAAACTGGATGAAAATATATCGATCATGGCACGATTTTGTCTACATGCGGCCGAAGGCACTGACATTGTTGCTAGAATGAATACAACGGACGGGATCGATAGCCCGCCATCTATCGGCCGGCGGCTGAAATAGGTAGGACACGACATTTCAACTTCATATAATAACATGGTGAAAATCTCATATTTCCAATCGATCTATAGATTTTCTTGCGTACTAGGAATCGGTGTCGGTGTGTCTGCGGTTCTCCTGCTTTATCCGCTCTGCTATACTGCTGTGTAGTTTAAAGAATCCTGGCGACACATTGGTCACTTGTTCTGTCATAATGTATGCGGCTTCGACCAACCGTCGTTGCATCTTTGTTAGCTTTGTTAGCATCATGCATCATTGCATCATGTGCATCATGCATCATGCATCATGCATCTTTGCATCATCATGCATCTTTGTTAGCATCTTTGTTAGCATCATGTTGCTTAAAATAAGTTTGCAAAACATGATATCTTAGAAGAAAAAATGTCTTCCTTTCACTCACTTAACAAATTAACTAGCTGCTGGGTACTAAAGTCTGCAGAGTTCAGTAGCGTTTGTAATCTTTAGTTAACACAAGCCTAAGATATCGTCCGTTCCTACGTTGATTTCCGTCGGTGGCAGCGGGGGCTGCGCTGTTAACGTCGGAGACGGATCGTCCCAGCGGTCATTTTCTGCCTTGATACGCTGTTGTTACGCACGAACGGACGAAACAGTCAGCATATCTGTCTACTACATGGGAGTTTATCGTTGTTGTCGCGGACCGAAAAGTCGCAGAATACGCATATACCGGTTGGACCGAAAAAACGTTCTGAACTTTAAAGCTGTGATTCTATTAAAAGTTTTGACTAAGAAACCCCGACATTTCAAAGGGAAATAATGGCCTTTTACCTTAAAAATGGAGCTATGAGTGGAAAATGCAGAACAAGGTAAGAATATATTGTAAATTTCTCACGTTTTTCATACACCACTTTCAAAAAATATTTGAGGTCAGCTTTGTCTCGCGGTCCACGCTTGATATCGACGGCACTTGTCAAGTACACGGCATTATTTAAATTTCCAAAAGACTTCCCACCAAAAATACCGGCTATTTAAAAAAGTGCTTATGATGCTCCTGGATCATCTACATGATAAAATAAAATAATCAATATCCTCCCACCCATTTTATTTTCTCAGAACTGTATTTGATATGCACATCTTCAATTAGTTGACCTGTGTCCACTAATTTGAAATATGAATGGCCTTATTAAAACAATCTGAATGCACTGACAAACGGTTGATTTTACGATCTTTTGAAAAACAAAAACTATACCAAAAACGATGACAACATCAATGCAAAATCATAATTGCAATTTTTCATTTCCTATCAGCAACACTTGGCTGGGACTTCAAGCTTCTTATTAGGGAAACATTTTCTTTATTTTGTTATATTTATATTCCATTACCGTTATACCATGCAGGGAGTTGATAAAATGTGTTTTAAGAAAATGAAAATGTAATTATCTCCCTTTAAAGATGTGTAATACCTTAACATATTTCTTTTATGTGTAATTTTATACTGTTTCTTATACGTGACATGTTGCACAGTGAAGGTAATGTGTATCATACCACGAGGAAGCCGAGGCGATTGTTGCTCCCAAGTAGTGTAATTGTTTTATCCAGCGCCGCCACGCTATATAAAAAAGCACAGGAAGGCTTATCAGCTGTTGTTTAGAAAATAGATAATTACCATATACCGATTAAAATTCAATTATCTGACGGTCGATTAAAAATTGGTTCACCACGTGCCTAAATGGCAGACATTGGCGTATGATAACGTGACAGACACGCTTTTCCATACCTTTTTTCGTAATCACATTAATATTCTATCAAATTTCAATAGTACGCACTTTGTCGCGTGAAATTAATCAAATTATTACGACCGGCCTATCAAAAGCTGGAGGACACAAAACCAGGCATTTTTCCGATACAAACAACTAAGCAAGTTTTAAAAGAAAGTTGATTTGATATCAACTACAAGTGCAAAAAGACGAGAAATCCGATTAAATTTCAGAACTATGCGAATTTTTGGGCATTTGGTCCCCAAAACCACCGGGAATCGCCTTTCTGGATCCACCAGTATACATCACACACCTAAGGCAGGAGCTGATACGTGCTTATAAGGACCTGTAACCGCTTCATCCGGCATACAAAATTTTGTTCTCTTTCTAGGCGCTGATGTACCCGATGGCTTTCGGAACAGTGCGCCTTCATCGGCTATGACGATTGGCCGTCGAACTCACCAGACTATCTGTATCGTAGACTACCGCGTCTGAAACACCCTGGCAGAGGTGGTTGCCCCTGAAGGAGTTGTGCAATGCTATAAGTTGGCTGTTTCAGACGGAGTGACTGGGCAATGCGGACACAGCATTAGACAAACACGACTGAACGGTTTGGTTCGCACTGAGGGAGGTACGATCACTCACGTGCTCAAATAATACAGCATGAGAAAAGTGGAAACCGTCTTCTTTGCTTCAGAGTTTTTAAAATAAGAACCAGTCGAGCGATTTTCTTAAAAATTGTGTACATATTAACGAAGCTTGATAAATAGCTGTGCAAAATTTCAAATATCTGCCTTTGCTAAAACTCTCTCGAAATACCTCAAAAGTTCGGAGCGTTGTTTGGTCCACCCAATTATACCTTACCAGTTACCACAACAATTCAGAATCGGCTAGCAGTTTTTGCGTCGTGGCTGCCCGCATTAGCGCAAAATTTCGACACAATATCCATTAGCTAGTTTGGTAGTCTCGCTAGTGTAATACACCACGAGCGCCGTGACCTTGACTTTCCCTGCGACCGCACGATGTCGGCGGCAATTTACTGGCGCGGCATAAAAGTTAAGTTATTTTGCAAAGCGGACCGCGCAGCGCCATTATAAGTTTGCTGTTCCCGGGTGGTGCCGTTAGCACTGAGGCTTAGTCACAGCTCGACGGGATATTGCTGCCGATATTGAAAACATCGCGTCGGCAGTAGATAATCCAGCCGTGCTGATGGCAATAACCGTGGTGAAACCTTAAAGGGAAATGCAAGGTTTTCCCACTTTTTGGGAGTTAACGATGCATTTCAACACAGGGCAATACATTATATAGTAAATTTGAGCCATTTTGCTACATCTTGTCTGCACACTACGGAAAACACTCTGGAAGTTAGGTTTGACGCTCCACGAGTACTTAGACTTGCTCATATAGACTTCTTAGACCAGTATGCCTTTGAAACACATCGAAGCTCGTGACTTATTTTAACAATATATGCGAGGTTTCATGCAATTTAAGAGACAAATGATGTTCATGTAGATGGAAAATTAGCATATGAGCAAACACAGTCGCTTGAAAATGAAATAATTGTATTATCATTACATTTCATTAGCTACCGTACCTTACAATTCTCTTCCTCTAAAAAGTCTTAGATAATTATTCAAGATTGTTGCCAGTTGGTGCTCGTCTAGCAACTTTTGCGTATGTAATATTGAAATAAAGATTAAAGGGAATGTATGCATTTTGGCGATGGAAGAGAACCATGGATAACTGGTGTTTTCTGAACGCGCATGATGTTGAAACATTACTTGCAGTGGTTTTTGGCTTCATATAGCGGGAAATGAACTAGGAATGCCATATTTGTGAGTGGTACTTGTTGGTACTTGTTTTTTGTACTGCATTACGTTACTTTGTATCAAACACATACGCCCATCACTTTACTCGTTGCGCGCAACAATGACGGAAAAAATGATGAGGTCAGGTCAGTTTACTTACATTTCTGAGCAGGCAGGTGGCTTAGTCGAATAATATGTGAAATGCTACATATCATCTTGGAAGATCTGAATGCGTGAGCGGTGTTTTCAGACTCCACGCACGCTCAAAAGGGATTGGCAACCAATGCACAAATAAAAATGCACTGATACGTTTTCGGCGCATCACACCCTATCACCAATTTGACCCAAATTAAAAACAAGTATCGGAGAACGGCTCGGGATGATTTTCAGTAGGAAAGCCCAATTGCAAGCAATATTGAAACGACAGCCTACGGTTAATGGCATGGAGATTTACTTGTATAGCACATTTGTCACTAACCTTAATTAATTTGTTCACGGAGAATACTGTTAAGCAGTCGCGTTAACATTTGCCGACTTCTATAGAAACCAAAATATTTTGTTTTGCGAAATACTTTGTCTGTACCTACCAGTGCGTCCAATTGGCAGATTTATAAAGGAGACGTAACATGGTATAAACATTACATCAATGAATGCGCAATGCACATACACATGGATCTTGAAGGCCATGTAGGCTTGTACTATTGCACTAAATGTGCACTGACCTCACATGGAACTCTGCACACATATGTACATTTGATGTCCGAAAACGGTCACGAATGTCGGCCACGACCTTGTTTATGACGGGACAACTCAATGAGCACGTTTTTATGGATTTCGGAACGTGGCTTCAATGTCACGGATGCAGTAAACCTCTATAAACCACCGCAGTAAACTTCTAAAACCTCTGATCCAAACGAACTGAACTAACACCGCTGACCCAATGTAAGTTTAAGTGTTGTTTTTTAGATTTTAATTACTTTTCTTTTTGATTCACTGCAACTCAAATGTTTGATTGCGAACACTCGCCAGAGCACGCTGTTATAAAGAAATGTAATTTAGTTCGTGACATAATTTGTGTCAGCGTTGACAGCGGAGCCGGCGAGATCTAACGGGCGCACGCACGCACATAATGGTGTTCTTGAAGCCGAAACTCGGTGGCCAAAACTGAGTGGCGCAGCATTTGAGGCCAATTTCACAAAGAAAGTTTGTTATGATAACAATTTCTTTCTTTTCAAGCTTCTATAATTTATATTTTACTGAAGATCCGGGTATTGGAATAAATTACAAATTGCAAACATGTTTTGCAAGCTTCCTATAAGCAAAAATGTGTAATTACACACTTTCTGTTTCTCAAAGGCTGCCAGCAGAGAAGAAACGTTTGAAATTTTAAACGTGTTATTCCAGTGTATCAGAGACTCTTACTTTCGGAATGGTGTCGGTAGGCTGAAGATGGTATATTTATATCATTTTTATATAAGTAACATTGTTTTGTTGCAGAAGTTGTTGGGGTAATAGTTCACCCATATACTCACGAGAAGTTGCATTTCCCCTCGAGAGATTCGAACAGGAATATCTGCTGTCCGATACTTTACCTATCACACCATCCAGTGAGGGGCCTCTCCGCGCGGATATATCGCATGGGAATAAAATCACGGCGGGAACTACGTCATATGTATGAAAATTACCCACTCAAACTCCTGGAAATAAGTTATCTTAGCTGAAAATGCTCGGGAAAGTTGATCAATCTTAACCTTTGGAGTTATTTATGTGGTCACGGTTTGCGAAAGCAGTAAGTTAGCATTTCAATTCAAAACAATAGTCACTGTAAGTAATTTTACTTTGAATAAGAAAACACACTGTAATAAAATTGGTTGCCAAACGGGAAATGAAATGATCTACGTTTTTTTCCAATTTGATTTACTATAGCATTTTCCTTTTATTTTTTGTTAACATGTAATTTTACTCGAATAAGTTGTGTAAAGTGATATGGATGACGAAGTTCAGCAAAATATTTCACGAGGTATGTGCAATTTTCTTGAATTTTCTTGAAATAGATATTGCACACTTCTTTGTGAAATTGGCCTCTGAGCGGAACGTATGCAACCAGCAGTTATTATACTTGACTGACTCACGTAGCATAACTGCTACTAGCATAACAGTGACTAACTCGCAAGAACTTAATATTCGCCGTGGTCATTCTTTTTCACAATAAGATAGTGAGATAGGTACACATAGGTATAGGATATTACGCTGGGAACTCCTCAATATGTTTTAAGTACTTTCACTGCTGAATCAGCTATATGAATAGTCACTAGTCACTGGTCACCTAGTCACTCCGGAGGCCATTAGACGATGTGACAGTATAGCTCCCGTTACGATTCGCTTTGCTTTCCAGGCAAATTGAATAGATCTGAGTAATATCACCGGTCATGCTGAGCCTGCAATTTTATCTCCCAATCCAGCGATTGTGTTAGCCCGACCGTGACACGACCTGGGGTCACGTCATAAACATAAACTAGAAACCTTAATTGGAGACTGGATATTTGTTGTTTGAATGCACTTGCAGCCATATGTGAATTAGATTAACTTCACCAATCACCGCTTTAGACGCCCTGGTGCTCATAGGCGAATACATAGTCGATGGTCGTCGGGACGGTTATGGCCGTTAAAGTGACCGCAAGGTAAATATAGCTGTTAGATGGATATAATCATCTCATCAGTGATCCCTCAGCACCTCCAAACCACACTGTGAAGGTGTTTGATTGATCGATTAGCTAGCCGCACAACATAATGCATATTTCATGTTTTATATAGAACATATGTTAATATATTCACTGAAATCTGTAGGTAAGTGATCAGCACGAAATGCTTTTACCATTTAAACAAAACAAAAATGTGACTCTGAACTCATTGGCTAAATGTCCTTGAAAATGCACCTAACAAACGTCATGTATTTGGAAGTGCTGAATGGTTTATTGAATCAAAGTTCCATATACCAGCAAGCGCCTATGTAGATAGACATACATTTCATAGCCATTGGTGTATTTGTCCGGGCTCATCATACGATATAAGATCTCAAAATATTCCTCTGTTTTTTTTGCCGTTTTTCAATCTACAATGTACCAATCCTACCTACCACTTGACTCTCCTTGGGTTCGGTATCTGGAAAACATTATCTCTTGGATAATATTCAATAAACTGGTAGGTGTAGGGGACCGTGGAATATTTCTCGTGATCTTGGATGATTTATCCAACATTTTCCAGATACAGAACCCAGGGCCTGTCTGTCTGTCTGTCTGTCTGTCTGTCTGTCTGTCTGTCTGACTGTCAGCCGTGCGCACCGAAAAGCCAAATGCAAAATGTCTGTGTGTACGGGTTAATGGATTCACAGGTGTCAAATGCCAGCACTTAACTAGCATGTATTTACAAGCGAGTATCATGTTCCAAAAGGGAAGTGATGACCTTGAAAGAATCTTTGATACTTAGCAGTAATGGGTAATCCGTGGTAGAAGCTATAAATATTGGCCCTGGTTTTGATAGTAAATTGATATTCTCGGATGTATCACCATGTTTCTGTTTTATATCAAGCGAGCCGTTACACATTCCAACAACCGTCTGGGCTCATGACAGTCTCCGATCGCTCGGGCGGCTGGGCGGGACGCTCGGCCGTTGGCGCCGCTGTCAAGGGATCCGATGTCAGAGGGCGTCTCGGATGTACAATGCATCTGATAATACACCGGCAATTTGGCAAAAAACTCTGATTCAAAACAAGCTCTTCTCCAGACTCTAGAGTCTCTAGGTAGAGTTTTGGGACAAATGAGGCTAAGATCATAGATTTAGTTTGAAGTACTTCTGTTACATTAGTCCGCCCCATAGCTCAGTTGGTAGAGCGCCGGACCCCGGTAGTGAGAGCCCGGGTTCGAGACGCTTCGGCGCTCGATATTTACTCCTGACGGGGATGGCCTGCG